>WYDE02201010.1:0-16298 GCA_009867175.2 Adela reaumurella
TTCTTTGTTTCTTCCACTTCCACTTACTTCATACAAGCGCGCCGATTACGGGTGCTTACCATTACTATCTATTATTATCTAGCCTTTACTTACGTATATCATGAACCTTTGCATACAGCAATCGATGTTGGTAAGGTATGTCCCTGTAGTATTCTTGTTCTTGCTGAGATTCCTTTCTTTTAAACAATGTAACGATGATCGCCTTGCACCAATCCTTTGGCACCCGACCTATCCTCCTCACCATTTTGACAGTACCATTATCACACTCCGCAGCCTTTTTCAAAATAACAAGTACCTAGGTAGGAGAAATTAAAAGATGGCATCGGAGCCGCGTCAAGAAGACCAGCCGCGAAACAGGATTTCTCAAGACCAGTTCGATGCGCTGGTCGATTTTATGGAGGGCAACCCCAATCTTGCCCGCGGACGTCTTTTGGGCCCAGACGCGCGGCAAAGGACAAACGTTCTATGGCGCCAACTTACCGAGAAACTAAATTCTATGGGGGGCGCCATGAAAACTACGAAAACGTGGATAAAAGTAAGTACTTACCACGCAATGGCTTTACCAAACATATCCGGCCTTACTGGCAGTAAAGAAACAGTCAATCGAGGTCGGGACTACTCGGGACCAGCGAGCAAGTTCTTTATAGTTTTCCACCATTTGTTTCGTTTCGGCTCGCTGTAAGCCCTCGGCAGCTAGTCTGCGATTACTATGGCGTGGAGAAGCATCAGTCCCACGCTCAAACTCCCTCTCCCTACCTATCCATATTCTGTAGGATGTCTACAGTGACGCTTTCGAAGCCCTCTCTATATATATGATTTCAGCATCGATCTTGGCAGGTCTAGATTCTTGAAGAGACTGTAGATCAACTTTTCTGATAGTCCTCTTGCTCCGACTTCCACGGCGAAGAGATCAATCTTGAATATGTTTCTTGCTATTCAACCTACTAAGTTATAATACTTGTTGACACGTCTTAAGCAAATGTATATTATTCACTCTATAACTGACAAGTCACCACATACCTACTTGGACATGCATTAATGGCTGGGATTATTTACAGTATTGGACAGACAAAAAGCACAATTTAAAAGGTGCAGCCACCAAGATTAGGCAGGCTGGAGCGCGAACAGGAGGGGGCACCGAGCCAGTGCCAAAGCTCACCGAGCTGAACTTGCGGCTCCTAAACATACTGGGGGATGGCTTCGGTGAGCGGGACAACATTCCCCGTCCTGAAGTTGCTCAACAAGAGGTAAGAATCTTATGGCTTATAAGCATTCAATAAGGACACTTAAAAAATGAAGAATAAACTTTATAATTAAAATTTAATTAAAAAATTGTAATATTAATCCAATATTTACACATTTATACATAATTTTGTATTAGGATGCCACAGCAGCTCCTGCAAGAGTTGTATCACCGGAGCCATTCGAAATGCCGCCTGATCAAGATGAGCCTGATGACATGCCCGTTATAGTCGTGGTGCAGGAAGATGTGGACGAGACAATCCAAATGTCGCCTCCTACTGAACGTACGTACATATTATGAATTAGGAATTTGTTGAACCCGGCTTACAAGCGTTTTGAAATTGACATACATTTATCAAACGTTCCTGTGAAATAATTATGCGAAAAATTCACAAAAACAGATAAATTCCTCACTACTCCTTGATAAGGTTGACTCTGTAAAATTGAAATTTTGATTAATACTTTTTGGACTTTTCTACCAGAATGCCTTACTAAAGTATTATGTACATGGTTTCAATATAATTATAAATTATTATTTTCTTTCACAGCGCATGAACTCCCTCAAAGGCAGACCCGACGAGAAAGCGTGATAAGAGAGCGCCAACGCCTGCGGAATCAGCTTACGAGGGAGAAGGAGAGGTTAATTAGGATGGAAGAAAGGAGGATTATGGCCGAGGAACAACGCAGTCGTAACCAAATTGAAATCGTGGATGCGTTGCGCGGGCTAGCCCAAGATATGAGGAGAGTCGCCGACAAAGTGGACGAAATGAATACTTCGGTAAAAAAAATCGCAGACGCATTAGTTGCGCTGAAGAAGTAATGCAGATCATGATTGCTAACGTAGACCAATCATGATCGTGGTACCACTACAATAACACGAGTACCAAAGTTCAAGTTTACTGAAGAATTCCTTTATGGAAATCGAAATGGGAAGCTACACCGCGCACGATGCAAGCCCATTACATCCATTCTAGTGAGTGGCCACTAGAACAGGTGTAACAGGCTCACATCGTGCGCGGTGTAGATTCCCAGGTCAGTTTCCACAAAAAAAAATTCTTCAGTAAACTTAAACTTTGGTGGTTTACGATGCCATGTCAGCGATTTCTTGATGTGTCCGGCTAAACTGAACTGACAAACTATTTTTACATAGTCGTTATTAGACGTCCTTCATTCAGTGCGGTAGTACTGAACCGGGCGGGTGAACCCTACCACCTGGCACTGGAGGGAAGGGTTTCCTCACAGTGTTTTCCTTCACCGGATCAACGGGCATGAAACTATACGTTTTTTTATTCTATAGTCAGTCGGCCTCAAATGCTTGTTGACCCTACTCTTGAAGGCCCAAACGTTAGGGAAACTGAAGACCTCCGCAGTGAGCTGATTCCACATCTTGGACGTGCGTATTAGGAATGATTTCTCGAACCACTTGGTTAGACAATTCGGCACGTCGATGGCAAATGGATGGAGACTATCCCTCCAACGGGTGAATCGATGGTAGAAAGGAGAGGCGGGAATCAAGCGTGTAGCGAGTTCGCACAATCTCCATGGAACAGCTTGTAGAAATGACAAAGCGATGCTACTTCTCTCCGATGGCGGAGTGTATGTAACTGACAAGTTAACTCGGTGTATCCTACTACCCGCTTAGCTCGCCTCTCTATCGCGTCTAAAAGGTCCCAAAGATCGCATTGTACATTGTGGCATAGAGTCAACAACAAAATGGTATCCGAGTTTTTGATAGCTTGACTGTTCGGATTCTCCAGGTCGTTTACATAGAAGATTTATTGTTAAAAATTATAATTATTGTTCGTTTCTTTATTGTTTGGTGTGTTGTGCGCTGTGTCCGATTGAAATATATTGATTTTATTTTAAATAAGTAAGAACTTTTCGATTTCGGCTGTGAATACATATAGTGGTGACTGCGGTACGTGTCTGCCATTATCCATGGACGAAGAAGTGGAAAAACTTCTGAAAAAGTGGGGCCTCAGTGCCTACATCACAGTATTCCGAGGTTAGTGTGCCACACCTTATTCTTTTTGAAAGCTTTCATTTATTTAGGAGCCTCCCTATAATATATAGTACATATTATGCGTATTTATAACTCGTTTGGTTGTTGCCTCAGGGCTAATTTACACGGTGGCTTGCTGTGATTGAATATCTGCGTCGGATCAAGGCCTGATCTAAATGGGGGGCGGTGAACTTTAAAAGAAACCCTAATGGTCCTAAAGCAGAAAATGTCCCACACCACAATCATCGACCTAATGCCCTACGCGGTAGTGGCATACAACTAGGCCATTCACTGCGAAACAGGTAGAACACCCATCTGGGAAATTTTTTGTCGAAAGAGATGGTGGTAAACACAAATCAACCCATCAATTCACGCGAATACTTGGACGACCACCACACAAAAATTATAATAATTTATAACGAACTAGAGAAAGGCTAGAAGGAAGAAAAATACAACCTTTTGAGAAGCTTAACGCACAATGAGTGGAACACGGCTTCAAGGGAAACGTCACCGTATCCAGATAACAAATCAAAAGAAGTAAGAATACCAATGCTTTCGATGGTAAAGGTACCATTGAAAAGATCACAACATACAACACGAAGTTACGCCAATCGCCAACCAACCACCATACGAAGTTATCTACAAATACTAGAAACAGCAAGCGAACTGCAAATACAAAAGCAAACTACAAATGCAAACCGCTTACAAGAAGCCATATCGTTCGTAAGACTGAGCCAACTACAACCGAGTGTCATTCGTAGTCATAGGATCCAGGAAATTATCGACAAACACCTAGATAGCGATAACAGAAAGCTATTGACAAAACAAGCTAATGTAGCAGAACAAGTGGCAACCACAGGAGCCTTTGCAACAGAGAGCGAGATAGTATTCGTGATCCGAATCCCTGTAGTTGAACGACAACACTATATCATGTACCACCTCTATTCCACACCCATGATACACAACAACTAATACCAAATCCTTATTATAGACCATCCCTATGTACTTGTACAAGGGAACGAAGCTATGATGGCAGCAAAACCAGCATCCGACACGCAGAACCTACGGTGGATCCCAGCTGAATATTGCACCGCCATGACACCCCAACAGTGCGACCGCAAATTCCTCGCAGGTACCAACAGCAACTGCACCCTCGCCATCCTACACTGGACAGACGAACTACTTGGTTTTATGGTTTTCAATGGAACCGAACTCAAAGAAACAGGAGAATGGCTCATAGCAACTAAAAAGCCGCTACAGATACCGAAAAATGCAACAGCCCAATACAGACAAAAACGATTAAGGGTCGATTAACCATCGACTGAGACCAGGAATCGCGTACGAAACCGAAGTCAACAGAAAGCAGATCAACATAAGGTACTCGAGGACGAAGGCCGATATTGAGACTTTCCCGTATTTACAACTGGACATAGCAGAACACGTCGTACACCTATGTAGAAACGAACAAAATTGACCTTAGCGACGTGAAAACAAAGCTATCGGCAGCCAAACAAGAGCTCCAGAGGAAAATCCAGACAAGTGGAACGCAACTCACATCATCTTACTCTACTGCATTCGGGGGAGACTCAAGAACAAAAGAACCGGTGGAATGTAATTACTAGAAGACATCGAAATAAAGGAAAAGACTTTGAGCCTGTCACATGGAATGGAAGAAGACTTCGTAGTCGCAGAAGCACCACCGTCCAGGAGGATCAAATCTAAGGAGAGAGGAGTAACCGACGCCACAGATCGGCATCCGCATGTGGCAGTGGATAATGACCAAATATATTTCTATAAATTATCGTGTGAATGTGAGTATTTATATCGTATTTAATAGAATAAGCATTTAGGAGGATTGCACCCCAAGATAAGTCAATTAACAAATATAATAACAGTAACTTCTAGTTAGGACACGATTGTTAACTATAGAGCGGGCTACGAACGCGGATAGATAGATAGAAGATCTTCATACGATGCCGTGATGAAAGAAGCAATAACAACAATTTAGATTATTTTACCAATCGATAGAGCGGGCTGCGACCACTCAGAGATATAATTATCGTGTGATGCCCCCGCATCACCGTAGACTATATAAGCAGGGGGAAACTAGATTAGTTAGTCATTATTGGATTTAAAATCGTTCTGTACACTCCTCTCCCGAATAAGTAAAAGAAATAAAATAATTTTTTTATTTAAACTCGAGAGCGACAACGTAATTCGCTACTTCAATCGCAAGTACTACCACTCTCTGAATGTACAAGTCGTATGCATAACATTACATGTATCTGCACAATATCGGATAGACGGCCAAATTTATGAAAGGAGCAACGCATGCGGTACTTCCCATGTTTTAGTTAATTTTAACTAAAAATGTTCATCGCTTCACACATTGTTTGTATTATTGTGAAATAATATGAATAAATCTCTAAGGAATATAAGTTTATGAATTAAAAATAAAATGTGTATAATGTTATCCTACTCATGCAGTCATGTCAAGGTGCATACTGAACGGCGTTACGCGATGTAAAACTTGTTACAAAGCGAGCATTCGTGCAGTCAGTACGGGGAAATTCGAAGCGAGCAACGAACAGCGAGCAGCTCGTTGCTCGCTTCGAGTGCTCCACCCGGCTGTCGGATTTTTGGCGAATCCTTTGAGTGTAACGCGGTTCAGTCAGTACGCCGCGGCGAGTCTTCGCGACCGCAAGTGGCACAATCGACGTTTACTCAGGGCCCGTTGTGAAGTGGAACAAAGAAAAAACTCTTTATTTCATAGAAAAATATAGAGAACAATCTCTTTTTTGGAACCGGGCTGAACATAACATAATACCATAATAAAGGAAGACGATGCTTTGGTTAAATTGACATCATTACTCGACAGGGAAACAGAAGTTTGTAAAAAGAAAATGACCAGTTTGCTGGCTTCATTGAAGGGAAAAACAAAAAATGAAACAATCGACTGGTACAGGTATTTATTTATTTATTTTTTAATCCACCACATCTCACAATCCACATCTCATCTAATTTTTTTAATTTTTTAAAGCGTATTGCCCGTGGTACCACCAGGTTGTACACCCAGTGTAAAACCCCGCCCGACGCAAAAAAACAGAGGGGAGTTAAAGTTTGACACGTGTATGTGGTTGTGTGAGAGGGTATGTGTGTGTGTGTCTCTCTGTCTGTGGCATCTTAGATCCCAAAATCTATCGGAGACATGCGCACAAAGTTTTTATATTGTCCAGTAATCATTTGGTTTTTTAGTATTGTTATTAACGACAAACCACTAGACACGTTTCTGCTTTTACATAAGTTTGACATCCAATAACGTTTCTTTTTTTATTTATTTGGATAACAATAATTGAGCAAAATTAAATATCCCAACACAACTGCTTCGTCCGATATCTTGACTGCGAATGTCAAGGAATCTTGAGCACGGGCGAACAACGGGCAATGTTACACGGTATTTTAGCAAACGGCGTAACGTTACATTACGCCCTGTAACGCCAGTCAGTACCCCACCTTTAAGTTGTATAAGCTAACAAATCAATTACAGATATGTGATAGCGACCTCAATATCAAGAGTGTGGATGCCAGCTACGGAGGCTGACAGCTACGGAGGCTGACAGCTTCATTTGGAACAACCATCCTATTAATGCTCACTTAATTAAACTCGCAGCAGCTGGAGAAAGTGTTTGGCTTCTTGGTACGTAAAAAATAACAATAAAACTAATTATGTAATTAATTTTGTGACAAAAACTGTCGGAAATTATTTTTAACGGCCTACATGACGACACCAATACTGAACATGCAGACTAGAACTCCAGAGGAGTTATATGAACGGATATAGAAGAAAACACGAAACACCGTTGAGCGTACTTTTGGTGTTCTAAAAGGGCGCTGGCGTTGTCTTCTAGCAGCCACAGAACTGCATTACAACCAGCTGTGGCAGCAAGAATAGTTAATGCTTGCTTTGTGATTCACAATTTATGCAACGGTGCTAGAATTAATTTCCAGCGGCTGACTAGAAGAGAACTGCTCTTGGAGCGCCGTCTGCAAGAGTACGCGGAGCCCGGGCCGCCACGAGGAGACGCAGGCGCTGGGCAAGGTAGAGAGCTCCGCGAAGGATGGAGAGCACGCTCTCGGCTAGCACGAAATTTATGTGCAGCTTCTTTGTTTGCCTCCGACTCCGATAGCAAGATAATGCCGTGCATTGTTTGGCTAAAGGCATTGAATTCAATTCGATAGCTCACACACACACACACACACACTCCATTAATATGTTACCACATCTGACACACACAAAAAAATCCTTTTCAGAAAATAAAAGGTCGAATAAAAAGTTCACGTTCCGCCCTAGACGTGGAAAAGACACTCTCTGACATCCAATCTCCCGCGCCACTGGATGAGCAAATATTGAACATTCTTGGCGAGAATTCTGACCTTAATAGGGAAAATGGGGAAAAATCCACAAAGACGTCGCGCTGCGCTGGAAACATATTTTTAAAGATGGTCACAATAAGAAAGCGCGACAGAAATGGCAGAAGCGTTACCTCCGTCCCGGAAATTGTAATGTTGCGGCTCCAGATTTGAACCTACATTAGGGAGGCGGTCTTCTATAAAGAAAAGAGATGATGTTCTCCACAAGCAACAAAAGATGCTAACAACCGTTATTTCGTGAGTTGGCACCGCCCTTAACTCAACTCTCAACATTGGGAATACCGATCTTATAAAACGAATGAATAGCGCGGGCCGTTTATTGTGCGACTACCATCATAGCCAATCAATGGCAAGAAGGGCGGGCTTAATACCAGCCCTCCACAAGGATATTAAGACTGTGCTTCAGGTATCTAAGATAGACAAATATCTTTTTGGTGAAGACTTACCAGATAAGTTGAAGGCCAGTAAGTCTGTGAAGAAATGAAGTACCGATCTCAAAGCTTTTGGCCGTGCGGTATCAAAGTTATTGACAACTTTAAGAAATGAACAAGGTCGATGTCTTTAAACTGGAAAGGCCCGCCTCAATCCCCCGGCCAACCCCAAACCAAGAAACAGATGGCCGGCGGCGGATTCAGCAGCGGTTCGAAAAACCGACAACAGCGAAACCAGCCGACCAAGCAGCACAACAATGGGAGAGGCCATCGCCAGATTTGGAGACGTTTAACCCAGGCTATGCCTCACTGAGGTAGATTAAAGTATTTGCACCGGCAGTGGAAACCAACCAATAATCCTATTGTACTTTCCTGGAATCGGTTTATAAGATACCGTTCATTAGGGAAGTCGTTCAGATTACCACTCCGGATAACCACTGTTCCTCAGAACTAGAAAGAATGGACTTTATCTCTGTGCCGACCTCGACCAGATCAGTTCTTGTCGAGAATTTTCCCGGTCTCAAAATCAAATGGTCAAAAGAGATTCATTCTAAATCTCGAAAATCTGAACAAATTCATTGATACTCGACATTTCAAATTAGAAGACCATCGAACTGCTCTTAAAATCATAACAACAGATTCATTTAAATTCAGATTGATTTAAAGGATGCATATTTTTTAATGCCAATTTATCCAAGGCATAGAAAATACTTACGTTTTCAATGGAAAGACAAAATCTATGAGTTCAGGGTACTCCCATTTGGGCTTAGCACATCCCCGTATACATTTACAAAGATTATGAAACCCGTCATTTAACACTTACGTACATTAGGATACATGAATGTAGACTGAGTATGGAACATTAACTTATAGAAACCTCGTCTGTTTTTGTCGTCCAAAAAGAGGTATGTGCAATTTTGGTCCGAAATTCCACGGATTCAATATTTCAGAGATACCAGGGCAGACTTCAGATCTAATAGTACAGATATCAGATAAACCCGTACAAACAACAGAAAAGCCAGAAGAGGTATTAGATATACCATCACATACATCAGACATACCAGTACAAATAACAGCAGAACAGACATCAGAGATGCCAGTACAAATAACAGGAATACAAGGACCTACATTAGATGAACCATTACTGACATCAAAGAACTCGTAAAAATAACAGAAATGCCAGAAGATGCCTTAGATATACCATCACAGACATCAGAATACCAATACAAATAACAGCAAAAGATACATCAGAGATACCAGTAAAAATAAAATAAAATAAAAATAAAATAAATAATAGGGATACCAGAACAGCCATTTTACCAATCATCATAGATATCACAGATACACGTAGTAATAATAGAAATACCAAAAGAGGCATCAGATATACCATCACAGACATCAGAGACAAATAACAGCAGAATATACCTCAGAGATATCCGCACAAATAATAGGGATACCATGACAGAGATTAGATCAACCATCACACACTTTCGATCTATCATCACATACATAATAGTGTTACACGCTATTATTACACAGAGGACTAATTATAAATTAAGAAATTATATATGATTGGCAGATACCGGAGTGTGAAATGTTCAATGGCTCTTTAATAACAAATGATGAACCGGAGACTAACCAAAATCTACCTACACATACCTTCACATAAAAGAAACAAACTACAGTACTTACATTTCGACAGTTGCCATCTAGCACATGCCAAGCGCTCTATCCCATACTCACCAGCCACGCTACTGTTGGAGCATCGCGGCGTGGACGACAGACCGCGGGAGGCAACAGGACTCCACCGGCATATATCTTCTCCTTCTTTTTCAGCGCTATCCCCTGCTAGTTGGAAATACCGCCCGCCTGGACCGCATCTCTGCCAGTTGAGTCTTAAATATAGACTTTTCTGCTTAGCAGGAGGCGGACTTATTGCCGGAGGCAATCTCTTCCAGTCAACCTTTATACACTACAACACTCTCTACATACCAGGTCTCGAACCCACGACCTCTGGAGTAAGAGGCGTGCGCTAACCAACTAGGCTACTCCGCAACCCATCTTCACCAGAAAGTGGTCAGCAATTACATAAAGAGTTTACTGTTTATGCATGTGTGTATTCTTTATATTGTATACCATAAATCGTTTACAAAAAGGCGGGTCAAATGCCGCTAAAGCATTCTTTGAAAAAAAAACCTTTGGCATGTGGTAGTGAATGTAGGCATACAGCAAGAAGATAATATTAGACTGGAAATATCGAATATTTATACAATAGTAATAAATTTGAATAATAAAAAGAAGAAAAAAGAAGGACAGAAAAAAACACAGAGCAAGAAGAAGTAGTATACATAGAAGATAATAAGAAAAACAATTCATGTAAGAAGTAATACATAGTTGAGAGAATTACTTGTTATTCGAATTTGATACTTACCACGTCTAAAGGAGTATCCTCTAATACTTCAAATGACACCAGCATGGCGTTTCCGCCCGGCAGGATAGAGCACTTGAACGTGGCACAGTCCTTGTGCCTCGGACCACTGGCACTCTTCCACTCCGTGCATGACTAGATCGAACTTACCCTAGAGAAAACTCAGTATTATACCACGAATAAATACCATTACAATTTCAGATAAACATCCAGAAATACATCTTACATAAGAAGCTGCTATCACAACTAGAATGGACGACGAAACCACGGCTACAAACAAAAGCATTTGAATAATTTTAATTATATTTCCCATTTTAAAGTACTAAATTGTCTGAACAAAACAAACCATGACATTTTCGAACTAGATAGATAAGTATGATTATGAGGTTATGAAATAAATTTCGCGACATTCGAGCATAATGATCGGACATGTGCTTATATAAATAGGTGCTTAGGCACCGTCATCTAATTTAAAAAAATTATTATTTGGGTAATGTCTTGATTCAGATAAAACTATTAGGTATATATAATCAGTAAATATGTACTTATCTGCGAGGAACATAAAAAAAAATTTATGTTCTATTTTATGAATTAACTATGCTCTCATGATTGCTCGCTCACTGATTCGACCCTCGGAGGATCACCGCGATGGTAAATATGCTATAACCACCCTCATATGTTAGAGAATACGTGAGCGAAAACCCCATGTTAATTTATTGGGTTGTTCTCGAGTTATATATTAGCGAACATATGTTTACGACGGCGTAGACACAGTTATAGATTTTCAGCTACCTATATTATATTATATAATTCGGATACACATTAGAAACATTAGCAAATGCCTTCAGAAATCTGTGCCACAGCATACAGACCGGACACACTCATATTCCCAAAGGTGACTAAGCATGTGGTGCTTATTGAACTTACAGTTCCATGGTAAACTAACATTCCGAAAGAACACAACTTCAAAGTTAACAAGTACTGTAACGTGGTAGACCGGATAGTGAGAAATCGTTTCAAGATTGATCTTCTATGTCGAGGATCTAATTTATATATTTCCATTGCATATTAGTTATTTGTATTGCCTACTAGCTGTTGCCCGTGACTACGCTCCCGGCAACTTTAACAACAAACTGAAACTTTTTAGTTTTGATATAGGACCCTCTTCTCATCTCCATCTCCATCGCTTCGAACCAAACGCCGAACCTTGAACATCGAACCCCGAGCGAAGAACCCCGGACACCTAATCCTGAACACCGAAGCCCGAACCTCGAAGCCCCAATAACGAACCAAAAATACAGAACACCTCGATGATTCTTAGCTATAGTTGCACCCCGTAGTAGGTGTGCACTTCTCGAGCTCTAGTGTTGTTTAAATTTCCGAACAGGTGAAGGGGTAGGTATAGGGCAGGGTTTGGTTAGGAGTAGGGATAATTTCCCTTTACAGCTGATTGACACGGAAATGTTAGCAATCTGTCGGGTAATCTATAATATACTCGTATTTATGCTTAATTCATAAAAAGTAGATAACGGTCTAGGGTATTGCTTCCGACACCTAGTAAAATAACCGGAAAAGTAGAGACATAAGTCGGCAACTTTAGCCAATCTCCAATAAAAACTGTTTTTCGTGAGCTTTACCACGCAAAACCAGGTACAGAAGATGGTATAGTAGAAGACTTTAGGAGTAATTTCCAAAAAAAAAACTGCGGTATCGCGCAAGTATTTTGCGCATTCGTGGACTTAGATAAAGCCTACGATAGAGTGTTGAGGGATTACCTATGGGCAATGTTAGATATGTATGAAGTGGAAAACCTTCTGATACGGGAACTGAAATCTCTTCTTGTACATGAATCGCCTGTTACAGAATAAATGGCACATGGTCGTACTAGTTCTAGATCTTACGAGGTGTGAAGCATGGCGGTGTAATGTCGCCATGGTTGTTTAATTGTTATAGATATGAACAGTTGTTTTTTTTAAACTGACATGGAAGGCTGCATCACCTATTGCACCAGTTTTCTGGTACAGCGATGTGAGCCTAAAAACCTTGGTGAATAATGTAGGTAGGTGCCATATCAGCGCTTCCCTCAATTCCAGCCGGCTACACTGAACTGTACGGAAATCACAAACGTTTCATAGCCGCTTCGACCGGCCTTCATTCAGTACGGTGGTATAAACCCGGGCGGGTTTAACCCTACCAACATGTAAGGAGAGGGAAAGGACCTACAGTTTAACGTGGACTCCGAACCACGACCATCGTGGTCAAGCGGTCACCCATCCAAGACCTTGTTTGTTCAGCCTGAAAGATAATGAGACCAGATTAATCATAGACGGTATGTTGGTAAGCATTCTGCTATTTGCTGATGATGCAATTCTGTTCGCTCGCTTCATCTAAAGAGGCTCTGGAGAGCGATGTGGTAAACTTGAAGAATGTGTGCAACGAAATAGGAATACAAATAAATACGAGTCAGAAGAAGTTGAAAAATTTAAAAAATTAAAAATTTTACTTAAACCAAGAACATATTTTATTAGTGATGATAATATTATGATAAGTCATCAAGAGGCCTTTTTGGGAGAGTAGGTGACGTACGCAAGGTTGCAGCCCACGTTGCACTTGCGTCCGTACAGCGTGGACTTGAACATGAAGTCTCCGTAGAAGAAACTGTCCAGCCACAGACTGTGCGCCAAGCTCTCCGCGTCTATCGTGTAGTTGTAAGACCCCTGAAATTATATATTAATTTACATGCTTTGTACAATTACTGGATTATTCTTCCGTTTCGGTCCAGTCCGTTTTTCGTAATATTTTTAGTAGGTACCGAATCCGAAAACTTGTGGTAAAGGTATAAAAATTTACCCCATAATGCACCAAGCGGTAGATCACCACTTTTACTTTACGGTCGGCAACCTTTTAGCAGCCAAGAACTACAGTGGAAAAATTAAGGAAAGGCGGGCCGCACCTGAAAATAGTTAGGTGTTATATACAGGGTTTTCCAATAAGAGGTGTTATTTTGAATAGCCCGCTATTTCGGTAGATGTCACTTTTAAAGCTGTCATTTTTTGACATTTGACAAGTAGAAACTGCGCCATTAATAAAAATGGAACGATACACGCTTCAACAACGTCGCAAATGTCGCACTAACATCAACCAGCTAGTACTGGCTACATTCCATACATTTAGGCGTTGGTATTACGTTAGAAACGTCAAAATTAGGTTTCAAACGTCAAAAATACCACAGAACTTTCATTAACATCTGTCAGATATGATGTTACTCTTTATAACTATGATATACTCTTTATATATTTGACGCTGAGGTAGGTATACGATTGACTTGGTCCGAGTGACTGAGGTAGTAAAAATCCCCCACCGAAGTGGGGCAAAATGGATGAAAACTTCCACCCAAATAGCGCCCCTTGACGCCCCTTGACACCCCTTGGCGGCTAAAGGGGGAATAGGAGCCAAGAGGGCGTCAGGGGGGACAAGGAGGACCAAGCGGCGCCATGAAGCGCTAAGTAAGCGCTAAATAATAAAAAGCGCAAAGAGCTCCAACGGGGCGTCAAGGAGACAATGGGCCCAAGGTGTGCCAAGGACAACGAGGGGGCTAAGGGATCCAAAATGCGCATAAGGCGGCAAAAAGAGCATAAAGGGGAACAGTGCGCGCCAAGGTCGCTAGGAGACGCCAAGGGGCACCAACGGTTGCCAAAGGAACACCAAGGGGTCCCGCGTACCACTAACTGGAACGAGCGCTCTATATAATACTCAAATTATCTTAGGAATAACGATTATAATTGTATGTATACATTCATATAACTTAGATGAAAAATACAAAACCTTTTTGACTAAGCAAAACTTGTCGTCGCCGACCATCGAGTCGTTGAAGATCCGCTGCATGAAAGTCACGCTGCACGGCTTCTCCACTTTTGCATCCACTATGGGAGCTGATCTCTTGTTAGACTCAATCTTATATACCATAATCCGGATCTAAACAGTACAAGTGCAATTAAGTGTTGACCTATAATGGAAACTGAAACCTTCTGTAGCACTTATTTACAAATAATAAACATGGACACATTAGCTGGTGGACTAAAAAAATAAAAATGTAATTAATTTTCTTTATAAATACAAATTTTAAATTCGTATTACACAATGCTGTGTAAACAGGTGCGTAAGTATACATAAGCGTAGGTAGTTTGTATTTTCAATTATAGGTAGTAAGTTACCTACTAATAAATTGTAATGTAATGATGTAGTCGTACACATACCTATAAGTATTCGTTACTCCAAGGAGACAATGAAATGTGATGCAAAAACATTTTATTGGTCACATCATTCATCACAAGAAAACATTATTAACTACCTCAGACATGTGCTGTATACATTAAAGGGTTTTGCCTGCTTCACATCATCAAGGTCATCTTTCATAGATGGCTGAACTAATTCAACAAAAAAAAAATTAAATAAAATGAACCAAACTTACAATGTCAAACGGGGCATCTTCCATTACTTGATTGGTCATATGTATCACGTTACCCCCGGGCAGAACCGAGCCAGTAATTTGGGAGCAGGTCTTGCGTCTGGGACCCTTACAAATCTCCATTCCGGTTATGTTCAAATTGAAATTTCCCTATGGACAATGAAATAATTTTTCAAAAGATATCACAACTTGAAACGAAGTATAACCCGCGCGGATAAAGAAGATATTTGGGAATTGAGTTTAAAAGCTTCTCATGCTAATCTAAGTGCAAAAACAGAAATAGAAAACTATCATGGAGAAAGCTAATTTTTTCTAATTCAAAACTGTCACAACGAAAACAGTATCATTGAGTAATGACAAAAGATATAGCCCTCAAAATGAAAAATCGAAATCTATTCTTTATCCGATCGGGTTATATGTGGTATTCTCTTTTGCAGCCATTTTATTCGCCCCACTGCTGGGTACAGGCCTCTGAGTACGGTGGTTTCGGCTCACCGTATTAGCTTCGGCTTGCTGGTCGTCTTCGGCGACCAGCCTCACCCGCGACGGCTCGAACGGGTTGCCTCCCCTCCGCGCCTCCGGCTTCTGTAAACACTCTAGGGAGGTAACCACACCACTGCATGAAAGTCGGGGCTGCTCATTTCGTTTTCAGTTCCACCAATATATTTCACAGGTTAGTACGCACCCTAAATTAACGATATGGTTAAACGTCGTTAAATATATCAGGAAATGCGAAAATTTAATGAAATTATCGATAACTTCATAATATGGTTAATCGTCTTTGACCAAATCGAATAACGTTGACTAGTCAAGATATTAAAATGAAATGAATTTTACCATTTCATAATATAATTAATTATTTCTTGATATCGTAAATTCTACGATCTGGCTACGACACTTACTCCAGTTAAATTACGGTGTAAAATATGGCAAGAACTCGCAAAAAATCATACCCGAGATTTAATATGTTTAACGAAAATATATCTATAATACATATAAACCATGACGACTCTTCCCCGGAGGAGTTGGCACAGACAATTCAGCGCCATGTCACACGTTCCTGATATATATACATCCTTTGCTTAATCCACTGTCATAAATAACTTCATGGGCTCGTGGGTATAACAGGAGCTGCGAACTTGGCCGCAGTTCCGTAGCAGCCTCCGTAAAAGTTATCTATTTGGTAATGGTATGTTCGCCAAGGGCGGCCCCATTCGACCCTTACTTCAACATTCTCTGCATATATTTGTTTGGTCATTCTCTCACCGTTCATGCTCCCCGTGTGTCAAAACCATC
>WYDE02201011.1:0-10228 GCA_009867175.2 Adela reaumurella
AAAATAACATACAATTTTTGGGTTCTAAGTTTTTCAAATGACTATTGAGGTTCTTCTCTCGACGTTTCCGATATTTAAAAAATGAAAACTATCAATGTTTACTTAAAACCCAACAATATAATGAATTTTTTTAAGGAAAAAAAAATTAAAAATTTAAAGTACAGGTGGGCAACTTTCTGTGCCTGTGAGTGTATTATGCCGATCACGTCCGATAATCACATATTTGAAGATACATTATTATGTCGACGTGTGGGCACATGTCTACCAGTAGTCGCCTGATATTTTTAACTTTGCTTTTCATTAATTTATAACTTCTTTTAAGTGGATTCGGCTTCGTTTTTTCCGCTCTAACGTTTGTCAGCGGCTTTACTCACGGTTATTTAATATTTGCGTGCCGACCAACTTATATATAAATTAAATAATACTACTTACGTACACATTTTAATAGTACTATTTACATGAAGGTTGGCCAGCATGCAAGTATGCAAATAGCGCTAGCGAATCTGCGGGTAAAAGCTAGTATGAGTATAAAGAAAAACAGAACACTGACCATGCAAAAATTCTTCGTTTTAATCAGCTGAAAGTATTAAAACCCTAATCCAATACTATTTTTTAATCGGTAATACATAACGTCACGCCCGCCATTTCGCAGGGGGCGGGAGGTGGCGGCGAATGTTGATATACAGCGGGCGGAGCAGCAGGTAAAAGCTAGTAAGTATATAATAATATACTCGTAAATATACGGTAAAACATAACAGCAATTTGAATGATGGATGATCCATTAAAATTTTCATGACAAGCAATATGCGTGAGCAAACGTTAATAAACACCCTATGTAGGGTAGACACACAGTTTTATTATACTTTGCCACAGCCTTATCGTGCGATAGATAACAGATGATGTACACGAGAAGTAATTAATGTTAATTTATATAAACAAAAGCGAAGTCTGACGTACTACTCATTTATCTGGAATCAGTCGAAGAGAGAAGAAGGAACATCATGAGTCCCAAAATTGACTTCACTAAATACGAAGACATAGTAAAAAAAGTGGTTGCAGAAAAAGGTGTAAGCGATGTAAATTTTTTTTTTAAAGATGGCATCAAAGAAGGGTTAGGTTTTCTTGGAGACATCCATCGTTTTGCGGTGAAAGGTTTTAAGGAGGGCATACCTGTAGAGATTCACATGATCGGCAAAGTCATATCAGACAGCGAAGTGAAAAGAAAAGTTATGCCGATGAACACTTTCGCACAAAGAGAGTTTTATGCGTACGACGTTATTTTACGAGAATTGCACAAGGCAGCAAAACCGTTCGGTTCCGGTGTAAGCGTAAACCACCCGCTATGCTACCGCGCCAGTGCCGATGAGTACAGCGAAATAATACTGATGGAAGACTTGACGTCCAAGGGATACGAGCAATGTAGACTTGGGAAGATCTTGGACTTGGACCACACTCGTTTGCTGTTTGAACAAATGGCTCGCTACCATGCCCTGTCATTCATATACAAGCAAAAGTTCCCTGAAAAATATCGAGAAATGTCTGCAGGACTTACGGATATAACATATACTAAACTAAAAACCATCGATGTCACGGTTAAGGAAGCTTTGAATTTTGCAAAAATATATGCACGCTGCGATGGAATAGATGATGTGTTAAAGGCGTTGCAGAGACACGATATCATAGAGAGGAATCGTTATTTATTGGATGGAAAAAATGACAACTATTCCGTTATTTGTCACGGAGATCTTTGGACTAATAATTTGATGTTTAGTTACAAGGTAAGTACATCATCTCATATTTCTAGACCAGACATGCAGGAAAACATGACGAGACTTTATCTATATTATTTTATTACTAATTTAAATAACAAAAAATACTTCGATACTATTTTTATTTATCTTGCAAATTCAAATATTCTTTTTGAAGGGTAGTTCTCGCAAACTTGTGTTTTCTCTAATAGTCGCGAGGAATGAAACAAAGCGGCGATATTACAATAATAAAGTATGAAATTGATGTTTTGCATGGAAAATGTGAAACAAAAATTTTCCCTTGAAAAAATTTATAAATTAAATCAAAATATTTACATAAAGTATTAACATCTTGCTATTTTATATGTACTTTGTTGATGCCCTTACTGTAGAAGGCTACTCCAAAAAAATATATGAACTCAAAGGCGTTTTTCACGGATCTTTGCAAATAATTTTCCATATCTTGAAAAAAGTTATCTAAATATTGAAATAAAAACAGAAGACTACAAATACAAGGTCTGGCAAGGATGGCGGGTCAAGAACAGCCTACAGCTGTAACTCTTGCAATTGTTAGAGCGTCTGTTGTGCACACTGAATTGAGAAGGGTTATGCAGTTTGAGGCCGGGTGTTGTCATGAAGTGACAATGAGTGGTAAAGAGCAGTTAACCATTCTCCGTGTTTGCAAACTTCTCCACCATAACTTGCAATTCTTGACAGTAGACATCTGCAATAACTCTTGACATTAGATCACAACAGCAGCATAAGCTCTCGCAATGTTGTGCAAGCTGTCACCTAGCTTCTTCTAGCTACTCTATCGTTTCGGCCACTGTTTAAAATTAGATATAGATTACATCATTGTAAGATTAGCTTTTCTTATATCAATAGTAGTCTTCTTGGCTTTCTTCCTCTGGGTTCGTTTTAAATTAGATATTCCCAGAACGAACGAAATTGGAATAACGCATCGTTCGTTAATTTGCAATGTTAGTTTCTTGCAGGTCATTGATATTGCGTATCATTTGAGATGGATAGTTTTCACGTTGGAAGCTCTCATATTTAAACCCCTATTATTAAGACGTTACACCAACTTCAATAGTACAAATGAAACACAAACTGCGCTACACTTCCACGGCATTTGCACGTTCTTATGTTTAGGTTCTTCTTCTGTTAGATTCTCTAAATAAATCGTTCTTGCGTCGCACTGCAAAGGTGTAGAACGGGATTCCGGGTAAATTTTTCCTTATTCCTAAAACCCACGAATCTTAAAATCGAGGTTTAATAGCCTTTCCCCAGAAATATTACTCCTCCTTCAAGCCGGTCTGGCTCCTCCTCGGGGGTGAATTTGGCTGCATTCAAGGCGCCGACCTCAAGACAGCCACCCAGGTCAGCTCAAGTCAGGTCAGCAATAAAAATAAATGTGAGTGCATAACTTCATCACAGAATTTTCCCTCATACGATGTTTTCACGGTCGAGAGTATGTTACAGGAGGACAAGCCGACGTCGGTGATGTTGCTAGATTGGCAGTGTATCCGATACAGCCCCCCGGTGACAGACTTATACTACTCTCTCTTCATCTCGGTCGGCGAGGAGCTACGAGAGAAAACTTTCCACAAACTGCTCGACATGTACTACAATTACCTCCAAACCAATATCAGAGCTCTTGGTGGAGATCCAGACGTGTTGTACCCTGAAAATATTTTCAGAGAGCACATCGCAAAGTACTCTTACACAGGTTTGTTGAATTTCATATGATTCGTGTGATTAAATTGGAATTTTATTTACTCGACTGCGTTCAAATAACTTTTCGTCTCTTTCTTTTTGTTTGTCCGCACAGATCCTCCTAAACGGTGCGGCCAATCGGGCTGAAATTTAGTAGGTTAATTCTATATGTCAATATCTCGCAACACACTAATCTTCAGCTTCCTAGAAGAAATGGTAAGAAACACCGCTGAACATTTTTTAACGTCGACTCCTAAACATTAGGCCGATGGAGCTGAATTTTTTGTAGGCTCATCCTAGCTGTCAATAGCTCGCCATATGCCAATTTTCAATTTACTAGAAAAACTGGAAAGGACTGTGTGGGGCCGGTACTTAAAAGAATGACCACACTGCATCTCTTCCAATGCATGTAAAAGGCGACTAAGGGATAAGGACAAGTTGCCGTGCTAAAGGGCGGCAGGCTCGCCACCTCTCACCTTGTCACGGTACTTCTACCAAGTCATGCAGTAGGTTGGTCTTCGTGACTTACATGCTGCTTGATATATTTTCCGAATTTCTTGCGAATTGTGGTGGTGGTATATTGTCGGTGTTGTGCTGTAATTTACCGGAGTTCTTGCAGCGCAACACCGACTGCTCTGCTTACCCAGGTTGTCGGGGTTCGGCGTGAGTGATATGTATGTAACGAGAAACGATTTATTTTTCAACGTCTCTCGCGAGTAGGTATCGCGAAGTCTGTTACGACAAGACTGGCGTACATCTACCTTGTATAATTTTTTTTATTGAAACTGACACAGATGGCTACATCACCTAATGCACCAGTTTTCTGTTACCAGTAATGTCAGCCTAAACACCTTGGTGAATTATGTAGGTAGGTGCCATATCAGCGCTTCCCTCAATAATTCCAGTCAGTTACACTGAACTGGACGGAAAACACGAATTATGTTTCAAAGCCGCTTCGTTCGACCGACCTTCATTCAGTGCGGTGGTACCCACCCGGGCGGGTTTAAACCTACCACCATGTAAGGAGAGGGAAGCGACCTACAGTTTAACGTACATACATTAAAACCGATGAAATATATCAGATTTTTATTGTTTCAATTTTAATAATTATTTTAAGAAATTAAACACAGCGCATTTTAGAAAATGATGTGTTACTTCCGAGATGAATTCGTAATTGTGACCCGGGGGACCGGAGTGATTATCTGAGTTTTTTTTATGGCTACTAACCGGATGGCTACATCACCCAATGTACCAGTTTTTTTTTGTACCAGTAATGTCAACCTAATAAATACACTTTGGTGACTTACGTAGGTGCCATGTTAGCGCTTCCCTCAAATCGAGCCGGCTGCATTGACCTGGACGGAAAACACGAACTATTTTTCATACCGCTTCGACCGACCTTCATTCAGTGAGTACCACCTCACCAACCCACCAACCCCGCCGAGTTTGAACCTACCACCATGTAAGTAGAGGGAAGGGACCTACAGTTTTACGTGGAATCCGAACAACGGCCAGCATCAACGGTCAAGCGGTCACCCATCCAACACCTGGCCGCGCCTGGCAGTGCGGACAAGTGCGGTAAGCGAATACCGCATGCAGCACCGCTGAGCCACCGACGCTACGTAATATTGCTTATTTAGAATTTATGAAAAAACTAACTAAGGTCTCTTATAAAAAGTCATAAGGATATAATTAAGTTTTTTTTATACTTTTAAAACAAGTTTAATATTTTTTAGCGACTTCATTAAAGTCGTATTTTTAATCAGGCGAAGTAAACTGACAGTTGCTAATGTCACTTAGCGGTTAATTATAGGAATCCATCCCTCAAATACATACATTACCTACATCAATTCCCATAATTAGGCACACAGCAAACGTCAGATTGCTTCGTCTAATTAAAAATACAACTTAAAGTTTCAGTACTCGTTCACTTTAAAATTAGTGATCCTTCGGTATGTTAGTTTCCCATGGTCTGTAAGTTCAAAAAGTATACACTAAGTTATCCCCACCTACCTATTTAATATTCTTAAAGTCACTCACTAACAGACAATGCACGGCCTAAACCGGTGGATCTAGAAGCATGAAATTATGCACAGGATTATGTAATGTACGTGAACAGTAAAGAAGTATTATTAAAAATATTTATCTTAGTCGAAACCACGGACAAAAGAAAATATTTACCTAAACGAGATATCAACGTTCAATGGTTTCCTACCTAATAAAGGCGCGCGTGGCCGAGGTTATTTACCGCAGGCGAAACCGTGGACGAAAAGCATGTATTAATGTGAAACTGATCTACCAGAAACCATCACAATGTCCCTCCAGGTACGAACTGCTCTCCCACGAGCTGCAAGTGGTGAAGGCGCGACTGCAGACCACCTCCCATCACCAACTGCACCAGGAGGTGGAGGGGCTGAGGGGCCAGCTGGCTCAGTTCAACGGCTCAGTGGAGGAGCAGCGGAGCAAGCAGAAGGACGCCCTCGACAGATCCAAGGATCTGGAGGCTAAGGTCAAGGACATCAAGGGGCATAGGGAGAGGTGAGAGTTTTAAAGTTTACTTTACCAATTGATTTGGTGAATAGTACTTGGTGTTGTGTAAGTGAGATCGCAAAATCGGACAGATCATGAAGCACCTAGCTACACTGCGATGTGCCTGACTTTATATTTGATTGCTCGACATTCATCATTTTTTCAGTTTGGCAAACCATGTTTTATGCATATCGCTTTGTAGAAAGAGATATGCAACTAAAACGACCCCCCCTTTATTGATACTAATAATTTATGGTCAATTTATAGAAGATCAGATGCGTCGACGCATCTTCTATAAATTAATGGAGGTTTTTTTGTAATCTACTTAAAATATAAGACATGGTTACTGTGAAAACTTAAGCAAAGTGCAACTAGCGCCCGTGGTAGCGGGTGGTGTATTTTACAAATATTCTTCATCTGCCTAGCTCATATTGTGATGTTTCTGTAGTAGATGTGCCTACTGAAAGTAGGAAAGCAAATAGTTAAACAGTCGTCCTCGATCGATATGTCTTGTTAAAATCAGCCTTTTCACGATATGGCTAATTGTGAAAATCTTTATTACCCTATATTTTTAAGAGAACATCATGAAGGATCATATACGAAGGATTGTTTTTCATAAAATTTACATAATCACCACTCATTTGATACAAACAGGGAGTTCAAAAAAGCGGAAGATGCTCTCAAAAAGTCGAAAAAGTTAGCAGAGAGCAGCAGCGGCGAGTGGAAGAGTCGGGAGCAGGAGTATGAGGCTCTCCGCCTGGAGGTGCAGGAGCTGGAGCGCAGCGTGGCCAACACCAGGCAGCAGCTGGAGACGGACAGGGGCTCGGCTCAGCAGCTCAAGGAACAGTTGCAGGCAGAAAAGGAGAAACTCAAAGAAGCTAAGGTGGGAATTGAGGAAAGCAATGGAGATTTCGGTTTTAACCACAGATCATTAGCTTCCGCAGCCCTATACGCCTCCCAACGCAGACCGTTTGAAAGTAAATTAAATAAATATATATAGACAGCAGAAGCTTAGCAGAAGGCAGAGGCAATCTCTTCCAGTCGGTAGAAGAAGGTGTTGAACTCAGCACTCAATGGCTTCACCGAACATATCCGGGCCCATTGCCAGCAAAGAGAGGGTCTTTATACTCTACAACACATTCGTATTGTTAGTCTATAGGATTCCTCACGGTGTTTTCCGTAACCTTGCATTTTAATTTTGCAAATAAATTTTAACAGAGATTTTGTAATCTGGAAAACCTAACAAAATTAAAAGTTCAATCGATGGATTGCGGCGTTGTTTTTCTTTTTGTGAAAATGTCTGTACGTTGCCGTTTTCTTGAACCTATTTATTGCTTAAGTTAATTTATTTATTTGATGAAGGAACAGCCGAAACTGATGAGTTCATGTCTGAGTTAACTGGTGCTATGTTGTTTTTATTTGCTGTTATTTCCGTTTAACATATTGAAAACTTAAATCAAATAAATAAATAAATGTAGACTTTTCTGCTTTGCAGAAGGCGGACTTATCGCCGGAGGCAATCTCTTCCAGTCAACCTTTATACACTACAACATTCTTCAACATATAACATCTAAAACTTCTTAATCTAGCGAAAGAAATAGGAAGAATTGAAATTTGCTTATCTCAGGTAATAATAGAGTTTCTCGACTCGCTACTCTGTACTGGACCAAAGTCAAAAGAAGAAGATTGTACTCGTATAAAATTCATATGTCGACCGCAGGACGCAGTGAAAGCGGTACAAGATAAGATCAAAACGCAAAAGAGCGAGATCGCCGGCCGCAACTCGGACATCGCGCGCATCATCAAGAAGAAGGAGGAGCTGGGGAAGACGAGCGCGGACCTGGCACTCAAGATCAAGGAGCTCGAGTTCAAGGTGAAAGAGCTACAGAAGGAGGCCACCGATCATCAGGACAGGGTTCGTATTATTTACGTATACATGTTGGGTGAACGAGCCCGTGAGAGAAATTCCTACAATACATCCACAAACTGTGGTTGTGCTAAGTCTATGGTTAGGCTGTAGTGGCAAAGGACCACTTTTTTTATTTTTTTTTTTATTTTTGTATATTCAAGAAATCAACAGCATTTTCAATATGGGTTATACATAAAGTAATTTTGTATCGTATTTGCATGCGAATCTAGGTGCATAGTTAACAGAAATAATTATGTAACAGCGAGATAATAATTCTTTTCTGCTTCAAACTATGTTCCAGTATAAAAATTATATCATCAATTAATGAAGTTATATGTGCTATAAGAAGTTATATGGTATGGTTTAACCCGACCGAGTTGGTACCACCGCACTGGAAGAAGGTCGGTCGAAGAAAAAATAGATCGTGATTTTATCCACTTCAGATTTGAGGGAAGCACCGATATGGCACGTACCTAATTCTCCAAGGTGTATTGGGCTGATATCACTGGTACCAAAAACATATGCATTAGGTGATGTAGCCATCCGTGTCAGTTTCCATTAAAAAAAAATTATTAAGGCATATCTCATGCTAATTGGTTTTTAGCTGAACTAAAAATTTGAATTAAATCACTGTGTGACTTACCAGTTTTCAATTTCTCTGAAGATAAGACTTAAAAAACATTGTAGTAAAAGAACAGTGGGCGCACTTAACAGCGGGTTGCCTGCAGAAGTAAAACTAAAAATTCATTACACTTTTCTAGTTACTGTGGGCCTTGTCGCTTCCAAATAGTACGTGCTCTAGGCCATAGCCGCCTCATATTCACTGTGTGCCTATGGCTAGGCTATTACTGCCGCGTAGGCTGGCCGAGCCGCGACGCCAGCGCTGCGCGTGGCCACCTCATGAACTAAAAAAGTGCCGTGCGTTTTTGGCTCACTTGGTCACCGTTCTTTTACTACATTGTGACTTAAATGAATCCTGCATTTATATGCGTCCGAGAGGAAGAGCGAGGATTCCCGACTATCCCATTAAATAGTTTGTCACTCTCGTCCAAAACAGTGAAGCAAGGGTATATATTCTGAATGCGGCGTGACGGTGGGCGTTGCGTTTTTATGTATGAAGTTACTTCGGCTCGCCCGCAAAAGTCCATTCATAAAAACGCATCTCTCACCGTCACACCGCGTTCAGAATCTATACCGAGGTCAGATAATCTGTATGATCGTCTGTATGGATCGTGTTACATTTTTTGTTATTGTTATTTCATGTTTTTAATGCATTGGTAAAAATAATATACTTGTATCAAAATAAACTCAAATTGGAACATTAAAGCATGCACTCTTTTGATCTTAGCACCCCCATACTGGTGTACATAAAAGAAAAAAGAAGCACTATAACAGTGTACATACATATCACTCACGCTGAATCCCGACAATCGGGGTGAGCAGAGCAATCGTTGTTACGTTGCAAGAACTGCAGTAAATTACAGTACAACACCGACCACCACATTTTGCAAGTTATTCGGACAGGATAGCAAGCAGCATGTAAGGCACAAAGACCCATCTAGTGCATGAGTTGACTTGGTAGAAGTACCCTGCCAAGTTGAGAGGTGGCGAGCCTGTCTAGCACGAAATCTTCTCCTTATTATCCCTTAGTCGCCTTTTACGACATGCATGGGGAGAGATGCAGTGGCGTCATTCTTTTAAGTGCCGGCTCCACACAGTATAACAGTGTCAGTCAACCAAATCCAAAACTAAGACATACAATTTAAACCAATATGTATACTCAATGTGGCAGATACGCGCCCTGGAAGCGGAGAACCCCTGGATCGAGGCGGAGAAGGAGTTCTTCGGTGCGCCGGGCGGGCTGTACGACTTCGCGGGGCGGCAGGCTGGCGTCGCCGGCCAGCGCATCACGCAGCTCAAGGAGCGGAGAGACAAGCTGACGAGGGGCGGAGTCAACGCCAGGGCGCACACGCTGCTCGGCAAGGAGGAGGAACAGGTTGGATTATTAAGTTCCCTTGCAGAACTCTGTCGAGCACGTAGTATTCTATGGAAGTGTATGAAATGGTTACAATGCTACACTGAGGATATGCACACCCTTGCAGATATGCACTGCTAACTAGAATTATCAAGCGATATGGAACTGACGAGAGGAATACCCAAGCTTCACTCGTATAGTGAATCTTAATTAAAGCGGAATACATACATACATACATATACATATCACTCACGCTGAATCCAGACAAGGCAGGTAAGCGGAGCAATCGGTGTTGTGCTGCAAGAACTCCGGTAAATTACAGCACAACACCGACCACCACATTTCGCAAGT
>WYDE02201022.1:0-10227 GCA_009867175.2 Adela reaumurella
TCAACAAATACTATAATAAACGCCATCTATGATATATTAAGTAAAACTACTAGGTACCGGCGATAATAATAAGTTTTAAGCCAGCATCATATTCTTGTATGGAGTGAGCAATCTGTCCTGGTATAATTTATCTATGGTACGAGTAAGTAGTGTATACTCACGTGTAAGCAGAGCTGAGGGGTTGGGCAGTGCGCACGCGGGCGGCGACGCCCACAGCGACGACGGAGGCGTCTCAAACACACGAGAGCCCTGCAACCGACACATCACATTATGCTCAACAATTTCAGTAGGGTTGCGTTTTTCTCTTACAAAGTTGACTGTAAGTTGGATATGAGAAATAATTGGATGCATTTTAATTTGACGATGAACGTCCATCAGACTTTCTCACCAAGTATTGTATAATAACTAGAGATCGGCAAAAATTAAAATGGATATCTAAGAATAGATATCATATATAGATATATATGGAGATACCCCACAGAGTTCTTTGAAACTTGTTAGTAAAGTTGACGGTTTCGAGGGATAAAAAAGCATTACTATCTTATTCAGTAGTGACGTAAAATGACTACAAATATTTCATATAAAAAAAATTATACATTTTTTTTTATGGAAACTGAGAAGGAAGGCTACATCACCTAATGCACCAGTTTTTCTGAACTGAACTTCAGGCTTCACTGAACTGGACGGAAAACACGAACTATGTTTCAAGCCGATTCGACCGACCTTCATTCAGTGCGGGGTGGTAACAAGGATTTAACCCTACCATCGTCTAAGGAGAGGGAATGGACATACAGTTTAACGTGGGATCCGAACCACGACCAGCGTCAACGGTCAAGCGGTCACCCATCCAACGGTTCACGGTCACCGGTCGGAAGTCTTGTGTTCTTACACATCCATTTTTGTTCGTGCCGTGAGAATTTCGATTCCCGATAATAACGGTGTCCATAAATGTTATTTATTAGTTCAAAATACTTTTCTACCAATAATTTTATTACCCTTCAATCTATACATACTTTTGGGAGAACAATGTAATATTGTGGTGTTTCTGACCTTCTGTCCAGGTGGTGTGTCGAAGATGGAGAAGTCCTGCGGTGGTGGGCCACGAGGGCAGGGCGGGGGGAGGCTCACACCACAGCACAATGTGAATCTCTCTTCAGAAACCTCCGCAAACAGCTCGGGGAAGTTGCGCAGGAACGATGTTGTCGACTCAAAGCCTGCATACAAATTGTTAGAAAAATGTAAAGCTCCAATAAAACTTTTGCCTATAATACATACATAAATGAAAGTCTCCGAGGATTCCCTACGAGTTTCCAGAGGCTTATTAAAGCCGCTGAGCAAAAAAAGTTAATTTACATAAATACATTTTGTATAGCAATATGCACATTATACAAATTATAAACAGAAAATAACAGCAGAAACTACACAGACTAGCTCTTTTACTATTTGTATATTGCACTAACAAACATGGTAAGGAAATGACAGGAACTACTCACCGAGCTCAACGTACGGCAGGTACATGTCGTACCTGGACATGTACGTATCGAAGAGTGTGGGAACGTCGACGGGGGCGAGGCACGACGCCAGCGCCATGGCGGTGCGCCAAGCCGCGCGCCACTCCGCAGCCAGCATCACGCGATCCTCCTTGCAGCGCACCACGCGCGCCCGCATTAGCTTCTCCACCGACGGCAATGTTCCCGTGCGCTCACGGTACCCGCTCACGAAGTATTCTGCGCTCGACCCGTCCGCCGCTATACTGCGGTCCGACGAGAGAACCGCGCACACCGTCAGAATCTGATTTGTCCAATAGGGAGCTTCGCCCGGAGCCAGCACGACACCGTCTCCAACGTAGCCTCCTGCCGACAAGATCATATCTTCGATAGATCCCGCTTCTAAAGCGTCCGGCTGGGGGAGTGCCCCGAATCTTTGGTTGTAGATCTTGGCGAACAGCTGTATGGGCACGGAGGAAAAGCCGCGAAGACGGGCGGCCATTACTGCGCGAGCCGGCCTTGGACCGAGGCAGACGAGTCTCTCTCCGCTCGAGTCGGCTCTGACGGTGACCACGTTGGGTATCAGGTCGAACAACTCCGCCAGTTTGGTGCAGCCGTAGTAGGAGACCCGGCACTGGCGGCCGAAGTGAGCATGATAAGTCGGCACGAACTGGGAGAACTTAATGCGCAGGTTTGGGGTCAGAGAGAGGATCTCTATCGTTTCCGAGGAGAAGTTGTAGGTTCTCGCCAATTCTTCCGGAGTGGGTTCGCGTCTCGGGAGCGTTATCGTACCGTCGGGGCCGGTCGCGACCGCCTGGTTGGAGACACGACTCATGAGTTCGGACAGCGTGCAAGCGCCATAGTCGGACGGGTTGAAGGGTGATCCCGTCGTCTTGTGGTATAGCTGCGGCAGATCCTTGAGGTGAAGGAAGCGCGACGTGTGGTTTTTGAGCAGTTTGACGAGATCGTTGGTCCAGCGGCGACCCTGAGCCGCATATGACAGCGTGATGATGCGGGAGGATCCCGTCCCCAGCACCTGCAAAGTAAAGTTTTCTGAGATCACACATCACCATTGATGATCACAAATAAAAATGTATCCAGTATTTACAAGGATATTGAAAGAAACTTACTAGAATGTGCGGAAGTAAATTGAATATAACATCAATATTTACTAAATAATAAAGAAATCCAGAACCTACTATTTAATATCCATGAAAGATAGGTAAGGTGTAAAAACGCTGCTGATTTACTACAACCTGTCGTTTTTGGGCCTCGGATAGTAACTCTCATACTCAATTTATATATGACTAGTTGATGTACGTTTTGAGATGTCCAGTGTTTTGTAGAGTCCGGCGTGTGCACGATAATGCCATGGCTGGTATTTTGCAATATAAGTGGAAGGGAGTTGAGGGGTTAATACTAATTTCTTTTCTCCAAATACAGTTTTATATGTTTTAGGGAATGTGGGAACAGAAACTTACATTACATCAGATATGATTCAGTCCAGTTCAGTCAGAAAAATCGAGTAGACGCGTCAGTTGTGCATATAGTTCGCCAGGAAAATAAAATGGAAAGGGACATTGGATTTTCAAATAACAATTGTAAAACTGGTGAGGTAGAAAAGTAGGGACGTGCGGTAATGTCTAGAGTGTACTCACGACGACGGTAGAACTGAGCACGGCCAGCAGCTCCGGCAGCTTGGTGAAGCCATAGTCCGCCACGCGTAGCTGCCTGCTGAAGTGGCGGTGGTACGCAGGGATGAACCTGAAATTATAACACTCTGTCAACACTGCCATTACCCCCCTTTAGATGCGTTAGCTTGGTGAAGCCGTAGTCTGACACGCGCAGCTGCCTGATGAAGTGGCGGTGGCACGCGGGGATGAGCCTGTAAACAAAACACCCTGTAAACACTGGCATTCCTCCCTCACAGCTCCTGCAGCTTGGTGAAGCCGTAGTCGGCCACGCGTAGCTGTCGGCTGAAGTGGCGGTGGTATGCGGAGATGAACCTGCAATCACATGACTCTGTCAACACTAACATTCCTGCCTCACAGCTCCTGCAGCTTGGTGAAGCCGTAGTCCTCCACGCGCAGCTGCCGGCTGTTGTGGCAGTGGGGTGAACCTGCGATTATTTTTTATTAAGCATTTTCAAGGTAGTTGCAGGCAAATATTACATTTTCAATAAATGTACACATTTCTTAGCACAATGGCAGACGTCCAAAAAAAGGGGGGAAAAAAAGGTGTGACATCAGTTCACTGTAAGCCCTTAACAATTATTGTGTAATACTAGTGAAGCAGCTTAGTAAATCATATAGTAAGAAACGGATTCAAGACTTATCTCTTCAACGAACGTATAATAATGCACTATGGGACAGACTGCCTGTCCAAGTATTACTAATAAATACTAAAAAATTACTACAAATATAAGGGTGAGCCAAAAGAAGTATGTACCTGCTGAATGGTATGGAGCAGCGCGGCTCAGTCTTGAGGAGATCCAGCAACTCTCGCTCTAGCAGAGTGCGTAGTGGGGCCAGCGCCGACGCCACGCGGCCTTCGCTCTTCTCACTGCCATCTACTGCACAAAACACGCTATTAGTACATCGTGACATCTCGATCTAAAAGCGATGAACTCAGCACTCAATGACCACCGAATATATCCGAACACATTGTAAGTACGAGGAGGTTTCAGGTGAGTTTGAGTCAGCAAATGGTTCCCTGAGCCAGGTGAGATGTCTGGAGGGATGCTCCTTCAGCGCCACGCCCTGCCTGTATCGAGCGGAGCACAACAGCTCTAAACATGCCACAAACCAGCTCCGAGAAAGGGGTCCAAACATAAATAATAATAGCTACTTGTAGGTGAATGTTTGTAGTTGCGCTTTGTGAGCCGAGTGAGATGTCTGGAGGGGTGCTCCTTCAGCACCACACTTTGTATCGAGCGGAGCCGCACTAGACATGCCACACCGGCTCCGAGAAGGGGGTCCAACATAAATAGTAATAGCTACCTGTAGGTGAAGGTGTGTGGGTGCGCTCCGTGAGCCATGTGAGATGTCTGGAGGGGTGCTCTTTCAGCACTACGCCCTGTATCGAGCGAAGCAGCAGCTCTAGAGACACGCCGCGCACCGGCTCCGAGAGGAGAGGTTCGAACATGGCCTCATAGCACTCCACGAAGCTGTGACAAACAAAAGTTAATTACTTTATGTACGTTAAACAGGCCAATCAGTCTTCTTCCAATACTATCCAAAGTACTGGAAAAGATTTAACTCAGTAGACTGAAGTCGTTTCTTTCAGACATATTACCAGAACACCAGTTTCGTTTTAGAGAAGAACACGCTACTGTCGGTAGACAGAATACTGAGCACCATTTCACTCGCTCTGGAACGCAAACAATACTGTTCTGCTGCCTTTTTGGATATTAGCCAGGCATTTGAAAAGGTTTGGCATCCTGGACTGCTGTTCAAGCACAAGAGAAATCTACCACACACTATACACTTGTCTTGAAGTCTTACTTTTCAGACAGATGCTTTGAGCTAAAATACAAAGACACTGCATCATGTTCCTGCAGGATGACATTTTCTCGCGTTAGGAATACTCTTAATTATTCGATTATGATTTTCTCCAGACAGACAATTTCCTTGCAAACAATACTAGTTAGGCTTATTGGACGGTAGTTTGTAAAGGTTGTCACCTTTTTTTACAGATTGGTGTCACAATGGCCTCTTTCCAATCTGTGGGTAGTTTGCCTTGCTTGAACGAGAAAGTCATTATATGTGCCAACTGGTTGCTTCTCTTCTGAGCATTCCTTGAGGAAGATTGCTGGAAGTTTGTCAGGTCTCATGGCAGTGTTTTCTCTGAAGGACTTTAAGACTTTGAAGACTGCGGCGGGGGCGAACTCTACTGTCCCTAATGAGTTCACTATCTTTGGAGTTACTATCTGTGGCATGGGCCCATCAGATTCTCTCACATATGATTTTTTTATTGTTTTGCAAAACTGTATGCCACTCCTCGGTAATCACATATAATATTGGTAGAGTTGCGTGCACGAAGAGCAGGTGGGACACCCACTTTGGAGGAGAGCTGCTTCCGAATATAGCCATAAAAAGATTTGGGACCGTTATCTACAATGTTTGCCTCTAGTTTCAGTCGTGCTTCCATTGCCATGGCTTTTTGTTATTTATCTTGCGACAGGTTGCATACTCTTTGTCTAATTTATTTAATTAGTAGAGTTTCCACAGGTGCTTCTTTTTCTTGATAACGTCCAAGGTTTCTTTGTTTATGCATGGTTTATTATGTGGTTTTCTGACAGGATTGAACAGGGTTACATGTTCGTTTAGAACTCTCTTGGTTAGATTATAAGGTTATAAGATTATTGAGAGACACGGTACACTACCAACATTGGTACTAACCTGAGCAATGGCAGTATGCCGTTGTGTGTGCCCAGCAAGATGTGCACGTTCTGCGTGAGCAGCGCCATCTCTATGTAGACAGGCGCAAGGGTGGAGTTGCCGTCCTCGTAGCCGGCGCCACCGCCCGCGTGCAGCTTGCACTTCCACGGCGCGTCCTCCTCCAGCATGGGCGTCGGGCTCGAGTTCACCAGCTCTACCATGCGCCCGTGACCCTCGTGCACCATTACCTGACCCAATCAATTACAATAATCACATGTGTACAACTTCGCATACGTACAGTAATACACGAAAGAGTAGAAATTAATTATTTCGGAACTAAAATGTTTTCACCTCCTGGCGACACCTAACATTCTCTAAAGCTCTCTGTTCTATGTGCAGTCAACTGTCGGTCCGCCCAGAGGCCAGTCTGTAGTAGTTGTTTTTGAGCTGCACATAGAATAAACACATGTGATTTGTGATCACCAGACTACACAGACTTGGGCAGCACGATGGAGAAATGAATGGTGCACGCACTTAAAAAAAATTGAGGCAAAAACGCACGGTACTCTGGCGTCCCCTCGGGGGCTGAATTTTTTTAAATTTACATACATGCATACATATCACTCACGCTAAATCTCGATAGTCGGGGTAAGCAGAGTAATCGGTGTTGTGCTGCAACAACTCCGGTAAATAACAGCACAACACCTACCACCACATTTCGCAAGTTGTTCGGACAAGATATCAAGCAGCATCTAAGGCACGAACACCCATCTACTGCATGACTTGGTAGAAGTACCGTGCCAAGGTGAGAGGTGGCGAGCATGTCGCCCTTTAGCACGGCATCTTGTCCTTATCCCTTAGTCGCCTTTTACGACATGCATGGGAAGAGATGCAGTGGAGGCATTCTTTTAAGTACCGGCGACACACGGTACTAAACTTAATCCACGTTTGCCAAAAATGATCAGCCAATCTTAAAGCCTTTCTCCAGTCACTTCGGCGAAGAAAGGTATTCACCTTGATATTTCGCCCACAGCATATTTTGAAGATATCATTATGTGGGTCATTCTTTAATACATCTCCAAGTTATTGTTACAAATCTATTTGACTACGTGACGTAGCAAATTTGGTAATAAGCATCGATACGATTCTGGCACCGTATCAAAAGCACAAACCGGATACACCGCCAAAGTACACCGGACCGATGAAAATCCATATCGTCCGATTCGTGATACTATCTCTGATGAGAGAGACTCTCTCACATGCTGGATGATTGGATCAAGTTTGACAATAATATCTATGGAGCGGTTCAAGGTAATTTTGTTTTTATTGAAGATACCTAGAAGAGATGCTGCATCACCTAATGCACCAATTGTTTTTTGGTATTACTGATGTCAGCCTAAACACCTTAGTGAATTATGAAGGTGGGTTCCATGTCAGTGCTTCTTTCAATTCAAGCCGGCTACACTGAACTAGACGAAAAAAACGAACTATGTTTCATAGCGCTTCGACCGACCTTCATTCAGTGCTGTGGTACCAACCCGGGTGGGGTTGACTCTACCACCATATAAGGAGAGGGAAGTAACCTACAGTTTAATGTGGAACACGAACCATGACCAGCGTCAACAGTCAAGCGATCACGCATTCAATACCTAACCGCGCTCGGCAGTGCTTAACTTCGGTGATCGAATACCAAATATCGTGACCACTGAGCCACCGATGCTGAAGGTACAGAAGACTTCCGATTATCGGGGGCTAATACGGACTTACATATTTGCATAGTAGAAAATCTCAAGGCCGGCATGCTTGCGATGACGTAATAATTGAAAATGAAATAGTTATGCTTAGTACTAATGAGCCGTTTTCCAGGCTAGCTTCCTAAAAAATTCCAGAGATGGCGCTCTGTAAGGACTAAAAATTATTATAATATCTTGGCTGCTATTTGTCATGTCAAAAGATTTAAAAAAAATTTCAGACTGTCATTTTGTAGTCAGACAGATGTGATGTGATGTCATTATATTTTTGTCTCGCATATCCTTACCACAAAGTACTTTTGTAATACGATCCAATACTACCATTTAAAACGATTATTACGTATTAACGGTTATTACGATTATTTGCCAATTACTACCATTGTAATCTAAAGTTAAGCCCCAAGAGCACTAACATCCAAGAACCGTAGTCTTTACTCATAGTGATACTCAACAAATAGTTCAACAAATCAAAATAAAACAGCGGCGCTGAGCTGAAAATTTAAATGACATAACAGTATATACAACCAAGAAATTTTCCTTAGAGAGCGCCATCTATGGATTTTTTTAGGAAGCTAGCCTGGAAAACGGCTCATTGGGCGACAAGAGCTCAAAATATCTGGCAACACCTAGCACGACCACCCCGCCTGGCGAATGGCGGCGACGACGCACACCAATATAATTATTTATTGTTGGCCCCGACGAAACTGTTGCGAACTTGTGTAATATTTCAGCGAATTAATTACTTGAAATTCGTACGATTCGAGGGGTTTTAATATTTTAATGCGGTGACAAGCGGCGGCGGCGCGGCGGTGGAAAGCCGATAGTAATGGCGGACGTTGCCCCCCCACCCCCCTCCGTCTCTGCTGCCCGGAGAGAGTTGTGATAAATTCGAAATGTTTTCGGTTATTTCTGCAGTTATTGCCATGTGGCGACGCTTTCTTTAGATGGAAGATGGTAGTTAAAATTTTATTGGTGTTTGCAATGCGTAATTGTCCATTATAGTTAGTCAGTTCAGAATGCTCCGGTGCGCATCATCATCATCATTATGTGCCATACTTGTCTACAACGAATCAAATTTATATTGGTCGTTTTAACAAAATAATTTGCTCCCAGAGTCGAAATGGCCACATTACCAATTTGCGGTCTCCGATTCTTTCTTGGTTTCACTAGGAGAAGCTGTGTGCAAAATTTCGCTGAGATCGGTGGCCAAGATCACACTGCACGAACGACTACAACGGTCAACAGCGGAGTACCCACAACTCACCTCAAGGGAGGAACAGTCAACGAACGGATCATCCCTACTATTATAAAATGCAATGTCTGGCGTCCTCAGTAGTCAGTCAGTGCTGTCTCTCCGTTTATAACTCGAGAATCCCTGGACCGATTTTGATGCGGTTTATGTCTACATAAAGCTTAATTCTTCCCATTACAAATAGGCTACTTATTATCACGATAATTAGAATAGGGGGCGAGCAGAGAACTGAAATATGAGAGAGTCAGACGAAAGTGTGACGTCCACACGGAAGTGTGCGCTTGCTAACGAGCTACTCCGCAACCCTGATGAGATGTAAATTTAAATGTAAATAGTTTAATGTTAATCATGGTTATAAATTATCATACTTTATTATAAAATTATACGTTAGGTAGGTATACGTGATTTAGTCAGTAATACACTTTAGGTTATTTTTTTCATTTATTTTTTTTTAAGTTATACAACATAGTCTTAAGTAGATAGACAGTAATTAATCGAAAATTTAAACAAAAAGGAAATAAAAAGATTTTGCCTGTTCGTCAACCTAACCGATTCCGGACAACAAAATTAAGAGAACTTGGTTTTAGTCGAAAACTTGAATTTAAAGGCAATTTAGGACAAATTATACACTCTCAGATACGGATTATTAAATAACGAAATCGTATCAAGCAAACTCAAAAGTTTTCTATGAGTTCTCAAATTTACACATTTTGATGATTAGATTCAAATTTTTCGTAACTGACTCGTATTCAAAATTTTAGTACATGGATTTCGTCAATAAAAGTTAGTAAATTAAAAAAGTAAGGGTGTGTTAACCATTAAATACCATAAGTACATACCATCGCGCCGGTTTCTCGAAGGAATAGGCAGAGACTATCGAGCCCCACAGTAAAATTCATATTACCACGCTTTATGCATGTCGGCGTTTATGTATACGGGCTGTTTGGCACATGGATGGACAGCATTTGTTTGTAGGTTAATGGGTCATTTGCAAGGTTCACCCTTGATACCTTTTGTCAGGTGTCACGTGGTATCGCGATATAATTTTTTTCCTTTATTTTTGAAAATTACCAATATCCCAGCTATAAAGCCTTGTAACTTTTTTATTTATTGTTTTATCAGCACGAAATATTTCATTTTTGCTTTTTACGATGTACTAAGGGTAAATAAATAATTTCACGAAGTTAACACCATAAAAAAGACTTGTGACCTTCCGAAGTCCTGAGACTAGTAAAAATATGACACAATCTTAATTTCTTAATTCATTCAAAAATACTACCATGTGAGGCCGGTACTTAAAAGAATGACCCCACTGCATCTCTTCCCATGCATGTCGTAAAAGGCGACTAAGGGATAAG
>WYDE02201033.1:0-10226 GCA_009867175.2 Adela reaumurella
AGTACTGCTCACCAACGTCACAAAAGTAGCTCCTGAGCCAAATTTAATGATTCTAGACCCAGCGGTTTAGGCTATGCGTTGTCTGTCAGTGAATGACACTTTTCATAACTTTGTCGATAACATAAAAGAACATAGAGGTTTTTAAAGCTTATGGCACGCTTTTTACGCTAGTATGGAACACGGGGTATTTCTGGGATCTACGGAACATGATCGGCACAAATACAGTGAAATCCCCCAAAGTCTCGAGTCCTTCAAGAAGGGCGTGAATAGGCACCTGTCAGGCCGGCGTGGCATTCGCAACCCCCGCAACAACCGAATGTCCTCGTTAGTCACCTTTTGGGTGGATCGGCGCCATATGTCGCGGTTTAAAAAAAATTGATACATCCTTCTATGGGTAAATTCGACGAATTCTTCGACCGTTTACTGCATTCGTACCACATATTGATTGAACATTGGGCCTCTATTACAATGATGATATGGTTTGCCTGATGCTTCTGTCACCGTTGCCAGTACAGTTACCAGAACACTAATCGGTGACTGCGTAATCGTACCTCACTAGCTGTAAATTACAATATCCACGTGCCGTGAAAACCAGCATATGAATGAACAACGTACCGTTCTAACGCTCTGTTCGGATCCAGTGCAATGCTGAGTTTGCAAATATACATTCTGATTCTTAACAATAAATTTTAAAATAAAACGAAGGTATGAATAAAAATTTAAATGTAAACAAGAAGAATCCAAAATTTACTTGTATACAACCAAAACATTATACATTATGCACATACATAACTTAAAACATACTTTTTCATATCTCGACAGGAATAATTGCGGACTAAGGAGACTGCCCTGGGGCACTCCTCTCTCAGTTTTAATCCTGGCCTACATTACGACTCGTCATGTACGCGGGACGGAAGGCCGTGTATTGTCGCGAGTTATTGTCGAGAGGGGAGCCCTAACTCCAGCAGTTATTAAAGGTGCGGAGAGCACTCGCCGAGTAAATTGCGGGCTGCGAAATTCGGTCCGGTCGAAAGCGCGCGAGTCCTCGACGAAGACGATTAGTCGGTCGCGTTTTCAGGCCTATGGAAAAGTGCTCTTGGATGTGAAACAGTCTGTAAGATAAGAACATAAATAATATGAGATTATGTTTAATTTTGCGCCTAAGTACCTTCTTCGGGAGTCGTGTTTCGTTTATCTCACTGCCAAAGGAATCTTATTATAATAAAACTTCGGGACACAACACCTTCGGTGCGTTAGCCAAAAATGCGAGGTCATCTGTGTGGTTATATTTAGAATGAGGTACATCGAGCTTGACCGGTTTTGAAGAAGAACCCAACAACGACAAAAAATATATAAGTTTATTGCGAATTAATAGTCAGTAAAAACGTAAGTCCGATAACTTTAGTTTTATGTAGTTTCTTGTTGGACTTAACGAATAGCATGGGTTTTATGATTTAGTCGACGAAGAGGCGATAGGGTAGTTAGTCCTTTGTATTCTGGTAACATTATTAGAAACAGGTACGCACCCACTGATTGCGTTGTGGTTTCTGCTCCATTTACTGAACAACAGTGATTGCTCTGCTTAGCCCGATTATCGAGATAAACCGTTATGATACGTAAGATAAGAGTATTTCTTGGTGTGGAATTGGTATTCCTGGCTGATAAATTAAAATATATGTATGAGAGATGTCGAGTCATATACATATCATATCATATACATACCTACATATATACGAGTATATTTAAGCACCGTGGACACGTCTTGCTTGCAATAAAAGAACGAAAAACATGTCCGAAGTCAAAAGTATAATTGTTGTTGCAGCAGGAGTGGTAGTCTCGTGTGCAGAGGGGATGGTGCAGGAGGGGGAAAGCGCAGCCGGGGATGGCAGCGGGGGCGGCCTCATCACCCCGCGCCGCATCCCCAACCCTTGTCTGGAGAACTCACAGAGGCTGGACCTGCATCGCGAGCTACTCTTCAATCAGAGAATGTGAGTTTCGTTTTCTTGTTGTAGATATCTAGAACTTGTTTTAATTGCTCCTGGCAAGTGGGACAATGAGGGCACGAACAACACATGAGTGGCAAGGTTTCTCAATTCAGCACAGGTATTATGCTACTATGGCAAGAAAGATTTGGTTTCTGTACCCATGGTACCGTTGAGCAAAAATATGTTAAGTTTAGTGATGTGCTGAGTTAGCGCATATATTATGTTCTTGCAAATTGCAATGCACTATTTTTGCTGATATTTTGATGTTTATGTCTTTTCTATTGACTTTTCAACCTTCATTCGGTTTCGATCTTTGGTTCTTTGATGTTATGTAACATCATTCATTACACCATGCTCCAATGTCTTTGACGATTTGGTTACATCGACATTTACGACTGTTATACCAACTAGGTAGGTTAGCGCATAACCATACAGTATATAATACATTATAAAGTTATTGGTAAGCCAGCCGCGGTTGAGTTCACTCACGTCATAAATACCGCAGCTATACAGAGACACAACCGAAGTGTATGTTATTTTATTTATTATGCGGTTACTTCGAAATGAGCATATACTTACCTAACTACAATACTCTACATTTGAACATGATTGAATGAAATTAGCACCATATTCTCCAGGAGCTCGTACAGTAAGTCCGGGATAATTTATCTGAAGAATATCTCTCTCGTTCTACTTCAATATGACAGATAGAAGTAGTGAGGGTGGCCAAAGCAGATTGTACTGATCTCAAGAAGGCGCGTAAATAAAACTTTAAATAATTAATAACACAAATTCCAAGAAGTATAATGAAAATTCAGAAAAGCGAATTAATCAGTAGGTGATCTATCTGTAATATGAGATGTTTTAACAACAATAATCGTTTAATCGTTCAACTCCGATTAAGCTTTAATTTCCAAAATGTTACGATTTTCGTATTATTTCTAAATTATAGCTCAATCGGTATGGTACCGACATACAATATCTCATATTACAGATAAAGGTGATTTATCTGTAAAATGAGATTTCGATAAATTCGCTTTTCTGTATTTTCATGGTACTCTTGAAATTTGTTTTATTAATTATTTATTTTTTTATTTTCGAGCTTTCTTGAGATGAGTACAATCTGAGTTTTTTAACGGCCATTTGCCCTGGGTCTCTAATTTTCTATGCAGTGCAGTTGCTTTGGACAATCATTTTAATACCTTATACCAAATATTAAAGAAAATAATCAGTTGGGGCATGAAATAGATCGAACTCCAGCATAATCCCGAAAACCGATAAGGTAAAAATCTGAAAATTAAATATCTACATTGGGACGTTGGATGTAGCGTCTGTCAGATCAAATAAAGTCCGGCCGACCACAACGGGTCAACATTCGTCTAGACTAGATACTTAATCGTCTCGTCTGGACTGAGATACAGAGCGTCCTGAATTTCACATAAATAAATTTATGTAGAATTCGTTTCTTGTTTGTCCAATTGGAATTTAAGTTTATTCTCACAAATAGCACTTTCTTTTTTAATGGTGAAAATAAAGAAGAGAACTAAATTTTAGTAGGTACTTCATTGAGAAAACTGCCGATGTTGATGATAATGATATTGATAACGTGTACCTACACTTTTATTTTTACCCGACTACGGTGAAGCCAAAGGGGGTATTGTGTTTCGCGCGTGTGTATTTGAAGAATGTATGAGAAGAGTAGGTATATGTAAATACACCTACAGCCAAACGCCTGATCCGATTTAAACAATTGCGGTGTCGTTAGATACTTCTTAATTAGTGTCATAGGCTATAACATTTTTTTTAAATGCGTAATGTCGAACATTTCACGCCACATTGTCAAACTTTGATTTTTTTCTTTAAACCTCATCGATTGGGGTATCACTGAAAAGAGATTAAAAAATATACCACATTTAAGGGTTAGTACTCAAAATAATTAAATAGGAAATTAAATCCAAAATTTATATGACCCGACTACGAATAGAAAATTGTATCTAAAATGGTGGAGTCGGACGTGTAAAAGGATTGCAATAGACAGATAGCCCGACTACAGAATTTTAGATACATTTTCCTATTCGTAGGTAGTCGGGTTTCATAAATTTTTTATTTAATTTTTATCACTGTTGAGTCGAATATAACTCTTCCAATTCACGCTACCACACCGGGTCCTTCCCTTTTCCAGCACTCCCATCTTTTTCCTCGTCTTTCTCATATAGGTGAAGAAGTAGGTAAGTAAAAGGGGTCCATTTTACGGTCATGTCCTGATCATTGGTTTTGTCAGGGGGTGGGCGCGGGCACAACGCTGGGGTATTTTCTTTTTTAACATATCTATTTAATTAAATTCTAAAACTTATTCCATTCACTGAAAGGCAACGCACATCGTAAACATGTACATATATATATCTAGAAGCATGAAATTTTGCACAAGAAAATCTCGTGCAACTTATGAACAGCTTATGTAACGGATGAGCACGAAATTTTTTTTTTTAATATTTACCGCGGGCGAAACCTTGGGCAAAAGAAAATACTACAAAAAGACATCAACGCGTCAGCAGGGAAACGCATAGTAATGGTTCACGCGGGTTTCCTGGTTGAGGTGGTACGGAGTGGGATGGGGGAGGGGCGTGAGGCGACGTTAGTGGAGCAGGGGGCGGGGCCGCGGTGTGGCGGCCGGCGGGGAAGGGTGAATTATTGCGGGCGATGTCGCGGGCAAAAAGCTAGTAATATGTATGATTTGAAGCTATAAATCATTAAGTAAAGTAGGATGTACAGAGTACTGAGGTAATAAAATGTTTGACCTCGAGCTTGGATCACCCTGTAAGGCGCCTCGTCGCCCACACCCTTTCCATCAAATATCAACAAAAAAGTCATAAACCAGCCGAACCTTTTTGTTTGTTCTTCACAAGGATATTGGAAATATCCTTTGAAGCTGAGGTTTACTTTGAAAGAGGTACCTTACACTGTGTAGTCACCGATAGATAAGGAATTTTACTTTCGGATTCCTTAAGATATTGCCTGGAAAATACATCCCACGGAAAAATTGTTTATATGCCAAAGTCCTAATATTAACGGGACAAACCAAATTTGCCGTAAAAAAAAAAATCGGCGGGTTGTAGTCGGGAGTCGGGAGTGCTACCGCTGGGGTTCTCGTGAATTTCGATGGTTGATGTTTCTGCCTATACTTTAGGTTAGGTCACCGCCGCCTGCCTGCCTGCCTGCAAGCGCGTTACAATTCACTGTGTCTTGCTGACGGACGACGCGATTCCAATACACCTACCTAAAGAGTTATGTGGAATCAGTTCCTGGTTCCTCAGGATTTTCCACGTTCACTGGAGTCACATTCGAGTCGTTCTAAAGCGATGCAGCCGAAGTGGAAGACTGAGAAGTCGAGTTGTCGATTTTTGCGTCTGTGGCGCGACGTCTCCGTCAACCTGGTTCGAGCTGGTGCTACTTTTTCCGTTCTTCTTTCTTCTGGAGTCGACAGGCGCGACATCGTTCTGCATTTGGGGTTCAGTTTTGTCAACCTGAAATATGACCCCCTTCGATTTTTTATCTTTGGTTTCGACACATTGATGTACCAATGGTGTTGTATTTGTTATAAAAGTGTTTTTTTGTAAAAATAAAGCACACACTGTAATTTATCAAATACAGCTTATTTTGTCGAAATCGGACGAGTAGTCTTGGCGCTATCGCACTTTGTATCGAGGGCCGAGCGCGCGACGCTCCGTTTTCACTGCATGTTTGCAAGAGGTGTGACGTCATCAATTCTAATGCCACCCGAATATTTTTGTGTAGTCGCCTATAGGCCCTTTAAGTAGATATAAGAAGTTTTTTCGTAAGTCGAAAACTTTTGACGTGAACTATCACATTATGTGGCCGTGGGCCGTTTTTTCCCGGGTAAATTCGAGTACTGTTCTTCTGTGGTACTGCAGCAGTTGATTATAATAATAATTTATAATTGACTCCATTACGTACTCGTACAGTGCTATCGTCTGAAAGTGCAGGTTTGAAAATACACATCTGTAAATACTAGTATTTGTATGTACATCAATATCCTATCCACTCTATCAGTTTACTTCCCGTCTGTTTCGGTCCGACCACAATAGAGGATGCAGATGGAAAACATATTATTGCATAGGTAGTTGTTTCAATTTGAACCAACCTACATTTAGTAAGTCAAGTACCCACCACCTTGGTTTACCGTTAGGCAGAGCGCATCCAGCATGTGTGAAAATGTGCCATTTCCTTGCGTCACAGGTGAAAATTGTTTTCCTCTGCCGCCTCCGCCGCGCACCGTGCTATCTGCAGGACGACGCGGAAGGAAGCAATTTGATGGCTCGTCGGCGGCCGAAGCCAGGACTATGCCCCCTACACCCCATACCCCTTCTGTCCTCTCTTCTCTACACCACGCTCCCAGTTTAGCCCGTCAAGTATAATATAATTGAGAAGAAAGCCGTCATCACTTTTTGTATCCGAAGCGAAGTACCCTGTCATGGCACCTAGATTTGTCAGTAATTGGTCAATTGGCCATATTTCGATAAAGCCAGCTGTAAACAATACCTGGAATTAAAATTTGCCACAACCAGTTAAAGGCTTTGATGATTGGATTAAGGTTCAAGTAGAAGTGGCGTTTTGTACTGTTGGAAGACCACCCGCTTGGTGGGACGACGGCATTGGGTACGTCGCGGGCAAGCGATGGATTCGTGCTGCCGAATGCTGGAGAAGGTTGAACAAAAATTATGAGTCGTTTGTCCATCAATGGACGGCTAAACGCTGATGATGATTATAATGTACGCTTACTTATTTTGGACTTGGCAGTCGACATGGTGCCGCTGACTTTGTGACTGTGGCTCACTGCAATGAGCATCGTCAGGGTATGAAGTTTAGTCAAGAGCTGGCGAGCGCGCACCTGCAGGAGCAGCTGTCGGCACTGTGGGTATGTTCCAGAATTTAGAATGCTGTAGGTCCTCAGTTTCAGACGTTTCGAGAGGTGCAAACCCAGCAGTGGGCAGCAAGCCAACAGACACACCATTTTTAGAGCAGACAACCTCTAACCCTTCCTACATTCCCCACTACTTACCTACTTGTCTTGCCGTCTCGTTACTTGGAGGACACTTAGCCGCCTGCAGGACGGGATGAGATAAGCTCGACGTGGACGCCTGCGGTTTTTTTTTGAGAGAGCCGCGCCGCACTTGGTGGCTCGCGCCGCGCCACCGTTGGCGTTTGCGTGGATTGCTGTGCTCATGGGGACCGTGAGCATTCGGGTTCTCACGGGAGCTGATAATGCCGTGTCGGCTCTGCATATTCGTTTCGAGTCCGATACAAAAGGCGGATTTTAGTAAAAGTACAATGTATTATCTGTCTTATTTATTAATATCCCCAAATTAAAATACGGGTACCTACTGAAATATGTTTACCCCAGAATAAATCTACTGTTTTTGTATTTGTGTAATGTATATATTATTAATGTTATTTAAGAATAATATATTATGTATTAGCACACATTTATAATATATATATTAACATTTAGCAGGAATTTCATCAATTGTAGGAGCTGTAAATTTTATTACTACCGTAATTAATATACGAGCAATAAATATAACATTTGATGAAATACCTTTATTTGTTTGATCAGTAGCAATTACAGCTTTATTATTTTAATTATCTTTACCATTATTATTTATTATATAATATAATTATATAATATAATTATATATTATGTCAATAATTTTATTTTCAATGCCAATACATTCTATTCGCCAATTGAGCCTAACTTTTAATTTTGAGTACAATAAATAATATATGCTATACGAGATTTGTAAAGATTTAACCTAGTTATTTATTAGGAAGTGCGGGAAAATGGTTCGCCACGTGCGATGAAAATATGAAGTACGACAAAAGATTATGATGGGGTAGTGATTGGCTACTTACATGATTTATATTGGATTGAACGATTGTAGCAATATTGAGTAATAAACATAATATGTCGTTATTATATAGGCATAATATGTCTTTATGTAGGCATAATATGTCTATTACTGTCGTTATACTAGCGTTCTGTCTGCGTGCATTGCTGAACATACTAGTATTATGTTCAGCAATGCACGCAGACAAAACGCTTGTCCTATGAACTCACCACTCAGTACTAAGCTACCCAAGTAGGCTTTGCCAACATTTTAAACCTTTACCTCGCCAATGGCCAAGCTGTGCTAAACGAAGCCCTAGCTGCTGCTATTAGCGCTAATCACATTGGCTGGGCTGTGCTGGTACGAGACGCGAGGAGCAGGGGGTTGAGTTGAGGGAGGTAGAGCAGCAGGAGGCGGGGCAAATTCGATTCCGCACCCAGATTCCATCAGGCAGGCGCGATTGCCTTCCGCTGGGTGGCGCTACGCTAATGAGAGGCGATGGAAATTGTGATTTCAGGAAAATTTCATTCAGCGCGGGCAGTATGAGGAAATATATTACGTGTATGAGAAAAGGAAGGAAGGAAGGTTAGAAGAACACTGGAGAGGCGTATGTCCAGCGTTCAAACGCTGACGATGATGAGAAGGCACCACCATTTGTACAAGGTCATGAAATTCAAGTGAAAAGATACAAGAACATAGGAACAACGTCATTTGGTAAATAAAGAACTGCACTATCCTGTGTCGAGCATAGACCTATTCTGATTTGTAAATATCTATACTATACTATATATATATCTATACTGTAGGCTAAAAATCGAGTGTTACGTTGTCACGATCTCTAACGGTAACGCGTAATTTTCCCTTGATAATTCCATCCAAGTTTTCTTTTCCATTTTTAATTCGCACTTTCTCGATGACTTTTCGTTCAACCAGTGACTGATATGGAGGACGTTTTAACATGTATGTGGACGTTCTGATACGGACCCGTTATTTTTACCGACCTGTAAAATTATGTAGAAACATAAATTATTATCGTTATTACTGCAATTTTTATTTTGAAACGCGTTAACGTGGACGTGAACAAAAAAATTCGGTAATACGTGCACGTGTAACGAAACCTAAAACGCTTTTTAGACAAAGATGCGAAGATACTGCAAACGGAAATAGTATTTCGAAATCCAACAACAGAAATGAAACTTGTACAAACTAAACGAACAAACAAAGGAAACATCACCAATCAATCTAACATTGTACATACATTTAAAGTTTTAAATTAAGCCTTTGAAGAAGGTAGGCTACCACCTACCTATCATTAAGACAATGAAGCTGTTAGCAGTAACACAACAAAAACGTGGAACAATGCGGCATACATCATTCAATAGGGAATGAGCAAACGTTGTCTGCAAATAAGCAAAACACAGAACTGTACCGGTGCAACAGATGAAGTGCACATGGTTGTCTCTACTGGTGCCGGAAACCAGGCGCGGATCGTTCGTTTCCAAGTTTATACCTCGACCCGTCTTAGAAGACTTCTATTCACTGACTTCAATGAAGAGCATGTGAAGAAAGTATACGTAACATGAGCGAAAAATGCAAAGAACCATTCGATATGGGAAAACAAATTATAGATGTAGAGATGCTGCATTCCGTTTTCGAACTACATACTTCATTACAGATAGGAAAAATAACAGAAAATGAGTTTTACCCCTTGCGTATAGGGTTTTTATTAGTTTTTAAATATTCGAAAAAATAAGGGTAGCTGCCATACAAATTTTTAGTTTGAATTCGGTTTTCTCAAAAACGGCTTTAGCGGTTTTGCGACGTTTTGCACAACGTCAAACGTCCTTAGCCTTATAGAATAATGTACTGTACTACGTTTATCCAGGAAATCTCAAATAAAGTTGGCTGTCATATAAATTAGGTTATTTATATTAAATTATCCTTACAAAATGTATCTTTTACTTTTTATATGAAGCGAGAAAGATATTGGGGTTTGCCCTACTGTTTCTTTTCGTTTCTTACCGTGATTTATTTATTACGAGTATTAATTTAATCATAGCAAATATTAGGCCGTATCGGGAACATTCGCTATCGTATGTATCAGCACAGTTAAATGTGTTAGCACTTTTCAGGTTTATTTAAAGGCACAAATACACGCAATAGCTGCACTCACGGATATGCCTTTTAAAATTTCGTACTTTTTCGGTCAGCCTTTATAGCCCAGTGGTGCGTCTGCACTGCACCACTGGGCTAGCCGCTAGTCAACTGTCGCTATTGATTGTTAAGCAACGCTGGGTGCGGTCAGTACTTGGATGGGTGACCGCTCGACCGTTAA
>WYDE02201044.1:0-10222 GCA_009867175.2 Adela reaumurella
GATTCCACGTTAAACTGTAGGTCCCTTCCCTCTCCTTACATGGTGGTAGGGTTAAACCCACCCGGGTTGGTACCACCACACTGAATGAAGGAAGGTCGATGCGGCTACGAAACCTAGTTTGTGTTTTTCGTCCAGTTCAGTGTAGCCGGCTGGAATTGAGGTAATCGCTGATATGGCACCTACCTACATAAGTCACCAAGGGGTTTAGGCTGACATCACTGGTACCAGAAGAATTGGAGCATTAGGTGATATAGCCTTCCGTGTCAGTTTCAATAAAAAAAAAATTATCTGCTGAGAATTAAAACTGAAATAATTTTCATTATTATTTTAGTAATCTGTGTTATTCATTATTTGATGTTTTATTTACGCGCCTTCTTGAGATGAAATAAATCAGGTTTTAACCTGCTCTTAAGCGCCTGTCTCCGCAGCACCAGCCACGATATTTCAGCGACATAAGCCTTTACACGCGGCGCCGAATTCTGAAAGATACTTCATAATTCGTTGAAGATACGCCGGACGACATTGTATGGCTCTCAAGGCGGCCCTTCTCCGAATAAACCCAAAGGAAAGTCGGACATAAAGGTGTAGATACTTGAATATCTCCATTGAAAAGGTAAATGGCTGTAAAGATACTACTATCCTTTCTGAATTTGTGAATAATGTACGCAGACTACTCACACTATGATTCTACTCGTATAAGCAGTCATATATACGTCCGTTATGTTCATATGTGACCGTTTTAAAAGCGATGTTTGATTGATGATACTCGACTGCGGTAAAAAAAATTGGTATCTGTTTGTTTGTTCGCAGTGCGTTTAGGAATAGTCGTACGAACTTCGCACGACTATTTCTAAACGGTTCAGCCGATCGGGCTGAAATTTTGCAGGTTCATGCTATATGGCAATAGCTCACAGAACACGAAGAAGAAGTAAACTTAAAGTTCTTAGAAGAACTGGCAAGACACTTCGCTGGAAATTATTCGACGTTCACCCCTAAATCTTTCGGCTGATCGGGCTGAAATTGTGTATGTTCATTCTGTATGCCAATAGTTCGCCAGTTATCGATTTTCAACGTCCTACAAGAACTGGCAAGAAACTTCGCTGAAAATTTTATTCTACCTGGTTTTATTGAGGTTCCGCAGGGCCGTGCCCTGTTGGTTAATGGATTTGTGACCGCCGGCACGTTGAGGTTTGCCGTGTTTCGGATTCTAGGTAAAACTGTAGGTCCGTTCGCCCTCCTCACTAGGATTTAGCGGATTAGTACCACTGAATGAAGGACGGTAGCCAAACTACTTGGTACTACAAAAGTAGTTTGGCTTATTCTTACCACACGATTCAAGACCGTGTTGTCAGAATGTTTTTTTTTCGCAAATTTGGGTAAATATTTTTTTGTTGGAGAAATTTTGGGTAGAAGTTTTTTTTTGGGTAAATTTTCGGAGAAAAAATTTTATTCTTTGAGAAATTTTGGAGAGATGAAATTTTAGTGATGCGTTCGACGAACGATCGAATCAATTGATTCGATGTTCAGCAAACTAAATATGAAAAGGTAGTACAGCAGCCTTCCGGAAAACGGCAAACGAACAACAGCAACACACTACTCTCCCGCAGCTTTGCCATATATACAGATCTATCCATATTTATACGGATTTTCAAAGTTAGATACGGATTTTCAAAGTTAGATACGGATTTTCAAAGTTAGATACGGATTTTCAAAGTTAGATACGAAATTAAAATACCCGAGATCTTATACAAATTAATCATTTATACGGATTTTCACGTAACAAGATTAGTACGCGATAGGGATTATCTATAAAGCTTTTGAAATATAAAGCTGATTTTATTTTTGGTTCTTTTTTTATCATATCAAAATGGCGTAAAATAAATTTAATTTCGGTTTTTTTTTTCAAATCCGCTCTGGCAACACTGTTCAAGCCTGTGTTACGTAATGTAATCAATCGTCAATAATACGTCAGCAATCAATGAAGGGGCCACACACGCGTGTGGTAAAACCTGCATAGCTAAGCAATAGGTAATTAATAATATAATATTTTTTTATGAAACAAATTTTATTAAATTATAATATTTAAATATAATTAAAACTAAATACCTAACTAATTAAATAACTAAATTAAAAAAATCAATCTAAAAAAAAAACTAAACTAACCTACAAATAAAAAAAAATATCTGAACTAAATCTGTGGGAGTCGCCGCTTTTAGCGCCAAGAGCACACGCTGCGTTACTCCTTTGAATCTCTATGGCGATTCGCCATTAAGGAAGCAATTGACGCGGTGGTTGCCAGATTTGTCAACTAACAGATTCCCGAGTGAATTGGTGAAACTTTTGTCTTCCGACGACCACGGCCCCAAGGTCTCCATGGCGCGGCGAAGCGCTGAAATCCAAAGCGCTCCCTCGGGAAGCTGTGCGTGGTCACCTTGATGTGTGCGTAAGATTTCATAGAGTATAAACATTTTTGAAATATTCCAAATGGCTGAAGTTTGGCGCCAGATTAACAAACTTTGATTTTTTCTTTAAATCCTATCGAGTGGGGTAAAGAACCTGAAAAGATGATTTCAATAATATTCCAAATTTTATGATTTAGCACTAAAAATAAATATATAAAAATAAAGGTGTAGTCGGGCGTGTAAATGGATTGGAATAGACAGATAGCCCGACTACAGCATTTTAGATAATGTATTTTATTCGTAGTCGGGTCTCAATTTTTTTTTTATATAACCCGTTCAGATAAAGAGACGTTTTATAACGAAACTAAGTGTAGCATGACATCTATCTCACACGTATTGTGGTCATGCTTTGTGTGAGAGAAATGTCATGCTATACTTAGTTTCGTTATAAAACGTTTCTTTATCTGAACGTGTTATATGTAAAAAGCGCAATAAGATCAAAAGTCTGCGAATAAATAAATTACATCCTCAAAGAGATTGCTCGCATAAAAACAACAAACGCAGTTATAATAACAAACAGCCAATGCTTTCGTGTATTTATCACGGGCTTGTCATAATTTAACGGGCCTTCTCAGTGTGGGCCGTGGGTTTCGGCGAGCTCCGTTTTCGGAGAGTTCGTCGACACGACCCTCTTCGGGTTTCTGCAAAAAGTGCACAGCGCGTTCCACGTCGCGCTCACCCACCCACCACACGACACGCTCACACGTCCAATGCACAGCGGGTCTACCGGCCTTCCGAAAGTCGTTTTGACGAGTGAGATATGACAGTGACAGAGATAGTGAAGTTTGTGCAAAATCTATGTGCTTCCCGCTCCCACCTCTCACTCGACTGGTAGAACGCAGCTCCGCACAAATAAGCATAGAAAGGGGTGGGAAATGTGTTTAATTTCGACGAAATTCAGCTCCGTCGAAATATGCTGAGCCGCGAAACAACAAAAAGGAATAATTAAAACTGAGAAAGAAAAATGATGAAGGACATGTTGAAAAAGTCTGCTCTTAAGAAATTAAACCTATTGAAAATTTAAATAGGTAAAAAATGAACGAGAAAATATTCCGACGACCTTGAACTGTTAGTACATGATTAAGTATTGATTGAACATACACGTAAATAAAAAAAAAAAATTTAGGTAGGTGTGTGCAGGCAGTGACTGTTAAATGTTTCTATTGATTTTCTTTTTTGACAATTGTATTATATTACGAAGAAATAAAACTATAGATATGGTATATCATTCAGTCAAAAAAGTGTCGGGAATTGATCATTTAATTCAAATTCCAAGTTCAAATCAAATTATTCTTTTTTGTTGCTAAGTTGGCACAACTGTTTTCTATTCTGGCGCAAAGTTTGAGCACCGACAATCATTTATTTTGTTTACAGTGTTCGATTTTGTTAGTTCATGTCAGGTGTGCTTTGCGATTTTTATGACGGATAAAAAACACCGAAAAAAGAGTTTATCTCAAATTTTGCATCGCAAATGGAATTTCGTGTTCAGAGTCGCTAAAAATGTTACAGAAAGTTTACGGTGAATCGACCTTTTCAAAAACACATGAGTGGTACAGTGCATTCAAAAGCGGTCGAGATTTGGTGGAATATTTGACTCGCCCCGGTCGGCCATCAACGTCTTCAACTCAAATTAACATCGCTAAAGTGAAGGAAATTGTGACTGAAAATCCACACTCAAGTTTGCGAGAGATAGATGATGGGACCATATTCGTATGTCAGACATTCGTCAACCGTGATATGAGCCTAAGTCACCCCAATCGACAATTCAATTAATTATCAATTATTCGTAATGGCGGAGTATGGTACCAATTCAGGGTACTTCCCTTTTTCCAGCCTGTATCAATAACACCCTATCTACGGGCTAGCAGTTCGCGCAATAAATAAGTAATAACTTGGAGTGTTAACTGTTTGCATGCAACTTATCGCGTTAATCCAACCGAAGACCTTGAAAACTACTTGACCCTGGAGCACCACAAGTTACAATCACAGTTAAATCACGCGATAAATTAAATCAAATGTTTTTCACGACATTGCATGACGCCAGTTTTTTTTAATTATTTTTTTTCCTAAAAAAATTCAACATCCACCTTTCCACCTTTCTTACATAGCGTACAATAACAGGGTAGATGTACGACAGTCTTATGGTAACAGGATTCGAACAGGAAGTTGAAAATTTTTGCGTGATGGATCAGCAAATTTAAAACGACGTTTCTTGCCAGTTCCTCTAGTAAGTTGATAATTTGTGCGTGATGGATCAGCAATTGACACAGAGGTAAAACCTACAAAATTTCAGCCCGATCGGCCAAACCGTTCAGGAGGAGTGGACGTTGAAAATTTTCCACCGAACTTTCTTGCCTTCTAGGAAGTTAATGAAAATTTGAACCTACAAAATTTCAGCCAAATCGTCCGAACCGTTTTTGTGCGGAAAAAACAGAGAAACAGACAGATACCAAAGGTTTTTTGACCTAAGTAGTCGTGTACTAGGTTTCGATTCGCTCAGTCAATAAACATTCTTCTTCTTTCTTTTTTTGCAGCCATTTTATTCGCCCTACTGCTGGGTACAGGGCTCTCTCATTTATATGATTGAGAGGATTTTAGTCATGCACTTCCACGGCGACCAACCGGCTTGGAACTGGGTTTCCTCACGATGTTTTCCTTCACCGGAGTGTCAGCGGACATTTAGCACAAATTCTAAAGTTATAAATATTGCGCTCGCAGTGGGTATCGAACCCGCGCCACCCGCTTGAGAGGCGTGCTCTTGCCCGCTTGGCCAATCTGACACTCAATAAAAATTAGTAAATAATAAGTAGCATTATGAAATTTTCTAAATGCATTTAAATTAAAACGTGCAAGAGCAACGCTTATGTTTCGAATTAGAATCAAAAATTATAAGAACATTACCTAAGCAATTACAATTAAAGCAGTAACTACCAGACCATTAACCGAGCTAGTTAAAACGCGATGATAATTTTAGTTCATATTTTAAATATTACGTATATTAAAGATGACTCTGCACCAACGTTTGTCAGATTGTTAGCGATTTTAAAAAGTATAATAATACCTATATAAAGAGTGTATTAAGTTTTCACAAATAAAGGTGATTTAAAATGATCGGTCGAGTGCCTCGCTCGCTTCGCTTATCAGCGGCCAATTAAAAATTAAATTAACACAAACGCAAAACATAGAAGTTACGACGTTTTCTCATTTGAGAGCCACTTACACGATATCTCACATTTATTGTGACCGGTTGTCTCAATTTAAGTTTTTTTAATTAAGTTAATTAGGCATGTTATTATAGTTTCATATAATTATTACATTTGCGATAGAAAGAGAGAAACATGGAAGATGCGGGGAGATAACGACGGTGTTGATCTGAATTCAAATATTTACAAGAATTTAAATGTTTGTCGATTTATAAAAGATAATATTGAGAGATAAAAAGTATTTTTTTATAATACATTTTCCCCCTATCTCCCCAATGGAACAGAACGAACGATACGCATTCGGATGGAACCCCAATAAAATGTGAGTTGGACCGCGTATCGCGTGCGGCCGATAGATTCGCAGAAAATTGCGGCGAATATTGTGCGTTTTATGAAGCGATAAAAATTTGTGAAATGCCCCTCTCATCTTGCGCTGTAATGTCGCGGCAATGAGGCCACGAGGTGTCCGCTCCACCTGGCACCCATCGGCACACATTCAAAGTAAATTAAACAGTACCTTTAACAGGAATAGTGGTAATTGCACCGAACGGTTAGGAGAACTGAAAGTTGGCTTTTATATTTGGGCTGACTCCACTTTATCCCAACCCCGGTTGTGGACCTCGACGTTTGTTCTGCATGATGGCGTTCGAAAACTTTCCTTTTATCGAGTTTCATACGGGTCGGTGATACAAGTTTCGACGGCTTCGGTACAGTCGTCGACATATATTATGTTGCACCTGAAACTTGTTTATCTAATCGAAGACAGAACTATTGCAATTGACGATTACAAGAAAAGATATAAGTAAATAAAATACAAAAATTGTTCCAATATCAGATACATATTAAATATATATGTCAGATGGATGGTAGATACATTCAGTGGTAATGAATCTAGTCACACTTCCACTGCCACCATGACCGTAAGTCTACCCTCAGATCGTCTCACTATCCTTAGGGCGAATCTCGGATCAGTGGCTGTGTTGTGGACGTTGTTCACGGAGCACGTTCGATGAGACGGCATAAATTATGTTAATTAAACCGAAGTTTCGAATTAATTAAGCGGCGACATGAAAGACCATCTGAGGTTTTTGTATCGAGTTAGTATGTGTCGTAGAAGTGTAGGAGAACGAGTACAAAATACTATCACCTCGACAAATACATTATCCGCAGTGGCCGCCCGAAGTCTTAATATCTGGGGAAACGTCACTCACAACACTACACATAAAGTATATAGAACCGGAGAAGGGGAATGAGAATGCGAGGCGGTTGCAGCGAGATCTGTTAAGGTGAAGAGTTCGCGAGGGCACGCGACGAGCTTTTACTTTCGCACTCTTGTTCGTGCGTGACCGCCTTCGGTGGTGAGTCAGCAGCGAAGGTGCGCGGCGACATCCCGACGCGGAAGCTTCGCAAAGAGACGACGATTCCTACAGCTGCCATGCGCCTGAAGAAAATGTAACGGAGCGGATGTAAAGGTGCAGCAATATTGGTTCGCGGCGCACTCACTCCGACCGTTCCTTAATTCGATAGCTTCAATGACCCGCGAGCAGTCGAGTTCTATTGATCGGCGAAAGTTCTCGACGAGCGCTTTAGTAGTCGTAAAAGTTGAAAAGTTTCACCGACAGTTGCCGCTACCGTCCACCCCACCGCCGCGCCGTACTGCCTTAGCAGTCGGGCCAACAATCAGACATTGTCGGAGGCGGCTCGTATTTAGACGGGGGCGGCAGGCCGGCGTCCTCCGCCGCCACCGCTGCCAAATCTCTACGGACGCTGACACCGATCATCTCAATAGGCGGACGGATCACTTCCTCGCTACGCCGCGGCGCCGACCTACACACACTACGTTCGAGGCGTTCATACATGCGCGCAGCTATCGTGTTTCCTCCGTTATTCTGCCAGCGCGCGTCGAGTCGTTACCTTGCCACAATGAAGTGTAATTTGGTTGAGCGGGTAAGTGGCCCGAGGAATGGGAGCTGGCTGGCGGCGGAGCGGCGGAGGCGGCGCGGCGGTGGCGTCAGCGCTGTAGACATGTGACCGTAGCTCATCGCACAGACAGTCTCGGTCTGCCGGACAGGGTTTACTGTGAGAATATCGGAGCTCAGTTCTCCAGTTCATGCGGAGCATACGGCGGTAAACATTTTATAAATAGGCTTCCTCGGTAAAAGTAAATCAAGATAGATGCGCCGGAGTAGGTTGAAGTGTCTAGTGGTGCTAAGTGGCCAGTGAGGTCGCTTACCTCATCGCCTCGCTCGCGGGCTGATGGCTGGAAGAGAAGCGGCGCGAAGAAGCGGGTGAGGGGGAGAGAGAGGGAGTCGGGGCGGAGGCGGACATCTCCGCTTGTTTATTTTCGCATTTAGTCCAATCGAGCCGCACACGCCACGCCGCCCGCGCCGCGCCGCGCCGCAAGGCCACGCCGCCGCTCCGCATTACGCTTCCGATATGTTTATATTCCCTTTCTGGATTGCGCACCGCGTACGTAACGAGAGGAAGATGAAGGATTCCTTTACGATGAATCAGGTCATGCCAAAATGTTGAAGAAGTACATATATATCAGAAGTATCCGTGATTATGGGGGATAGAAGTAGGTGGGTGAAGTTCGGATCAGCGCGGTTGATTTATCGTGGAGACGCTGTTTTCTCGTTTCCTTTTCGATGCTGTCGTCGCTCTTGCAATCTCTTGGCTCAGCCTCCTTTTGCTCTATTCATATGAGTTGAAATAGTGATTTTTTCCGATTTTAATTTAAAAACTCATATTCCTGCGGTATTATTTTTCCTAACGTAGAATTGTGAGATAGTTTTAAGTGAATGAGCTTGGCGAATTACTCCAGAATATCCCCAGGTTTGTTCCCCTCGTTAGACTTGAACACAGCGAAACATCTTTTTTTTTAACGGATGGCGTGTGACTCCAGTTCAGTCCTTGCTTGCAGTATCAATGGAGCCGAAGACAGCGCGTGATCGAGCACCACGCCGACTCAGCAAGTGCTTGTTGACCCTACTCTTGAAGGCCGAAACTTTAAGGGAACTGAAGAAAGAGACCTTCTTCTGAGATTGAAGAAGGTCTCCGCAGGGAGTTGATTCCACACGTTAGACGTGCGTATTAGGAAGGAGTTCTCTAACCGCTTGGTTCGACATTTCGGCACGCCCAAAGGGATGGAGACAACCCCTCCGACTCTGGATCGATGATAGAAAGGAGAAACGGGAATCAAGGCGTGTAACGAGTTCCCACAAACTCCACTGAACAGCTTGTAGAAGACACAAATGGAAGCTACTTCTCTTCGAAGGCGAAGTGTATGTAGCTTGAAAGTTAGTTCGGTATCTCCTACTACCCGCTTAGCTCGCATCTCTATCGCGTCTAACGCCGGAAGGTAGCATTGTGCTGAGCGATTCCACAGGTGACTGCAGTACTCCATGCATGACCTTACTTGGTTAGTTGAAGGCGATGATGTACAGTGAAGTAGCGCTTAGCCTTGTTGAGGACTCCCAAATTTTTACCTGATACTTTGGCTTTATCAGCGAATCATCATCATCGTCATTCAAGCCTTTTTGGCGGAGAACAGGAATCTTATGTCTTTGTGGTATTACGCTGACCAGGTTGGATTCGCCCCAGTCAGCAACTCTGAGTTGCTGACTGGGTCGAATCCAAAATTAAATCCATCTTGGATACAATCATGTCTATCTCCGCATCCACAGACATGCCATGGATGGATTCTTATCTACTTCATTAGACTGAAACAAACGAGAGATGAAGATTTAGATATATTTCAACTGGTACTTGTATAGATTGTACGAGCTAGTGTTGGCTAATTTCCAGTAACGAGTTAGCTCACGCTCCGTGCCCGAATAGGAAGTGCCTTCAAGCTGTTTGTGCTTTATCTCCTTAATGCATTCCATAAAAGATGTAGGCACGACACGACATCCCAGTTGAGACGGTCGAGTTCCGACAACAATGCCGTCTTACTAATCCGCCGCGCTTTTGGGTGACTAACTCCGCTGATGAACTCGTCTTGCCTTGTATGTACGTGCTTTGGAAAATATGAACCATCATTTCGAGGTCACGATTTTTTTTCAATCAAGTTTTGAAACTCCGTTTAAAAAAAATTCTCTCTCAGTCATACCACAACGACCAAATCTCCCCCAATGCGTGATACAACATTCTAATATTTTCATGACACGTGTGAGATCGTGACGATGGACAGAAACGACTAATAGAATTAAAATTAATAAATATGAGTATACCTCGTCAGATTACCGGAGCGGGCGCGAGCACGCCTCTCAAGCGGGAGGCGCGGATTCGATCTCCACTGGGAGCACTAATATTTATAACTTTAGAATTTGTACTAAAATGGCTACTGACACTCCGTTAAAGGAAAACATCGTGAGGAAACCCACGTGTTACGGGATTGCGGAATCTAAAGCCCACAAGGTTCCAATAGTGAATAATGAATGAATGAATGAATACAATACTTTATTGCACACAAGAAAATTACAGATAGAAAACAGTATAAAAGAAGACAAGGAAGTGCAAAGGCGGACTTAACCCTAAAGAGTGTTTCTGCCAGTC
>WYDE02201055.1:0-10222 GCA_009867175.2 Adela reaumurella
AAATTTATGGAGAAATAAAAAAACACATCCAAAATTTTTTTTCATCAATAGCATCAGATACAGAATCACCGCCTTCAAAGACGTCTAACAGAAAGATTAACAGCCTGTATAGAAATTATTTGTTTACGCAGGCATTATTCAAAATATAATTTTGATATTAAAAGTAACGCTGCAATCGATGCACCAGATAAATTAGCTTAGAAAAATACAAAGAAAAATATCTGGTCAACGTGTTGTCCGAAGCGGGATTCGAACCCGCGTCCTTGACTATAGCCCTCAATGCTGTAACCAACTGAGCTATCCGGACTACACATCGCTTTACGAAATGTGTCTTCATATTATTCATCGTTGAAGCATCTGGTAGTTCCTAAGCAAAATATGATCATACCCGTAAAGTGATCATGCTAGTCTTTAATTCAGAACAAAATGCTATCTAACAAGCTGTCCTCTGTGCCTGAGACCTTTTTCAGGGAATCATAATTCATAGGACTTTAATTTACCTACATATTCAATTATTACATTATATTGTGTACGTGGTGGTAGGTATATTGTCTTACTTGTGAAACGCTCAATCAAAATTAACATGATCTAGTTAAGTGAAAGAGCTGCCAACCTGACTCAAACTAATTGATCAGCTGATGCCTGAAGCCTGCACCACCTCGGCGCGCCCCCAGCAGCGCCCGCCCTGCCACGCGACGCGAAGAGAACCTATCACCTGGAAAACATATCTTCATATACATATAGATCATAACTGGAAGTCAAAAGGGAAGTAATGACGATTTCTGGTTCGAGCGAATGTGGCGCCGTAGCAATACCATTTTGTATTAAGTATTGATATTGAATACTTCCATAACCTGCGCATATTTTTGCGCAATAGTCTTCATTCGAGTCACAGAAAAAATAAAAAATAAAAAAAATAAAATATAGGTATAAAAAAAATGCTGAAAAGTACTTCACGCTGAATTGTATTCGTAACGAAGACAACCGCTTTCGTCCCACCGTAGTAGTGGATAATCATGCAATCCGATAAACCGGTAGCCGTGGAGAGAAAAACTGAGAGCGGGAAAGCCACCCGCCGGGTGGGATGACGAAGTAAATTGGGTAGGGGGCAGAGAGTTGTCCAGTACATCTGAAGGTCGCCAGGATAATCTAAGTAAAAATGATTGACTGACCTTTCGTTCATACGATGTAGCCATGGACTCGATATCTCATGTAAATATTAACCTATTCAGTCTGTAGTATTTCTTCGTAGAAGCTAAAATATCCAGGATTTTAGCATGGGGTAAGCATAGTCTGTGATGTAGGTATTTCTTAGCAGAAGCTAAAATATCCAGGATGTTAGCATGGGGTAAGTATAGTCTGTGATGTAGGTATTTCTTAGCAGAAGCTAAAATATCCAGGGTGTTAGCACGGGTTAAGTATAGTCTGTGATGTAGGTATTTCTTAGCAGAAGCTAAAATATCCAGGATGTTAGAATGGCGTAAGTAGTTAGTGAGGTGGTACGAAACATACGTAGAATATTTAATACAATTTTGAATACTATTTTAGTAAAACATCTTTACATTTTTGGGCAATTTATATTTATTCATCACTGCAAAATTTTCATAAAACAAATATAAATAAGTATAATAAATAAAATTCAATTTCCAGTTCAATTTCAATAACACACTCAAAACAAAACTAGTATAAATGCACTTTACCTTTAAAATATTCACTCTAAAAGGCTCTACTTTCAACACCCTCGCTCGAATAAAAATAACTTTTACACTGAAATATATCAATAAAGGTACCCCAAAACAAAAACATAAAAACGTATTGGAACGGGTGCCCTCCTGAGACGCATCCGCAGTAACTTTTATCATATTTATCGACTGGTAAATGGAAAACAAAAGCGAAGTGCGTTTATATGTTCCAAATAATTGTATTATATTCGCGGATTATTTTTATTCGGAGACAGTATTGTGAATATACCCGGATAAATGCACTGGTGTGATTTCATTCAAATGAACCGAGCAGAAATGTTTTAAATATAGAGATTTATTTCGGTACATGCAAATTTAGAGAGAGGAATAAATTGGATTTGCACACCCTCCATTTTTGTTTGGAAAATAAATTCACGAAGTATGCATTATTTTTTTGTAAATGTAAGTATAGTCACAGATACACTTTAGTGCAAGTTAATGGTAAGAAGTCGAAAAGTTCAGAAGATTTAAAAAATCAATTTTGTAAATTTTATTACAATAATATCGAACGGGGCGAATATATCAGAACGAAAAATGTAATCTGTTACGAAAAGGGCAAGTGCACAGCACCCGTAATCGACGTGCATGTATGAAGTGATGTTAAACGTGGCAGAAGCAAAGGATGTGTGCCATAGGAGGTACCAAATGGCGTTACTTTTTGTCTGCCTACTCCTCCGGGAAAGAGGGGTGATGGTATGATTGATTGATTGATAATTATAATAAAAACAGGGAAAACATGTTTTTTTTTTATTTGACCAATATACTTAGTTCTACATTTTTAATCTATCCTCACGCTGGAACAATATGAAAATGTCAAATTAATACTCACTTCACTATCAACGAAAAGAGGAGCCAAGATTCGAACCACCCAAATCCGGCACTCGAATAAGTGCAGTAACACACTAAAATCAGCTTTAGTACAGTCCTAGAACGAAGAGTTCTTCAAGAGACGTCGGCATGGCATTTGCAGCCCCTCATAAGGCATAATACGTTCACTAAATTCTTGTTGAAACGTTGGTTAGTCGAATAAGTTAGGTGTAATCTAAAAAAACAGTATTCAAAGGGTTTTCCAATAGGGACGGGTCGATGTTCAAAAGGAATAAAACAAGCTGTGTGTGAGGTATGAATTTCTTTTTTTGTTTCAAAGGCCATGGATGCCATTTATGTGTGGAATATGACATCATTCAAATGTCCACGGCGGCTTCTCACGGTGAATGGATCCAGAGGTTCAATTTTGAATGACTTTGCCGCATAGATCCGGTTGAATTTGAGCTATGGCCAGGTTTATGTTCACTTAAGAGCATCGGTCGATTGCGGCTTATTGGCATAGACCTGCGAATTAAAAAAACCCCACAAGAAAAAGTCTAGCTGGGTCAAATCGCACGATCTTGGTGGCCAATTCACGTTACCTCTGCAAGAGATAACCATACCCTTAAAATGTTCATTCAGAATGTCCATTGTGGCGTTCGCTGTGTGGCAAGTAGCGCCATCCTGCTGGAACCATATGTCGTTCACGTCCATAGCGTTCAATTCAGGCAAAAAAAATTTGTTATCATTGATCTGTAACGCTCACCGTTGACAGTAATGTCAACAGTAACATCGTTTTCGAAAAAATACGGACCCATGACCGGCCCAAAATCCACACCAAATATAACTTTTTGTGGATGCATTGCCACTTGGTGAACCTCATGTGGGTTGGCCTCGTCCCATATACAGCAATTTTGCTTGTTAAGATAGCCATTCATCCAAAAATGTGCCTCGTCGCTAAAAAATATTTTTCGACCAATATGGGGGTTCTCTTCCAAACGCGCCGAAGCCCAGGCAGCGAACAAACGGCGTTGTCTATGGTGTTGTAACTTGACATGATGATTTGGCATCAGTTACTGATTAATGAACAACTGATTTGACAGCTACCGCCAAAACAACATGGCCGCCACAGCCTGTCAAAATCGACCCGTCCCCGTCCCTATTGGAAAAACTACGTAATACTAATAAAATAAATGAATATTTGAAAAAAAAAATTTAATTTTAATAATTTCTAATACCTACCTAAAAATGTACACGTTTTGTTCACACAAAAAGCTGAGAGAGTTAAAACTTACCCAATATTTTTTTTTACTATATTACTACTTAATATATTTACAGTACATATTTGTCTATTAAATTATATCTACTTCGGCAATAATTAAGAAAAAATTTTAATTTGCCCTAGGCAAAACAAGCACTACTCACTGTTATTACCCGACTACTTTTGCAATATGTTTTTTTAGCTTACATACCGTGGTTCTACTAAAAAATTCAAAATGCAAGATGCCATATTTTTTTGATTTAATTGTACTAAAAAAAGGACAATCGAAATGTTTGAAATAAATATACATTTCCAAGGAATCTCTATATGACTACGAAAATGTATCTAGTCTATTCTACGACAAGGCTATCCACCAGACAACAAAGATCTGTATTCCCTTTTCACAATACACATTAGGAAATTATTCAAAAAAAGGGGGCAAAAATATTTAAAGGCAAAATTTCACACAATCTCATTCAAAATATACAAAAAAAAACTATACAAAGCTTACGCAGAACATTTTTTTTATTGCGTAAACTTTGTTTGGTATAATTTTAAAAACACCCATACATAGATTGGGCTTTTAAAAAGGGCAGGAATATTCAAAATGGGGGACCTCTAATATAAGAAAAACAATTTTAACAAAACATTTATTGAGTGACATTATGTTGCCCTAATCGAGAAATTAAGTATATGTGAAAAAAAAACAAAGAATGTAGACTGTAATAGTTGATTATTTATTACGCATCCATGGTAAGGTAAAAGTCGAATAACAAAAAGATGAAAAATCACACTCAAAAGCATTTCCTCCCATAAATTGTTAATTCAACGTTTATATTTCGTATTTATGTAATTTAGATTTCATTCTAATGTGCCCGAACCAGCGTAACATATCAGGCTCGTTCACCAAAAATATTTTACATTTGATTGATAGTGTTGATTATAGTTTTTGGGTACAAGTTTGACAGTTTTGGCTACAAGTTGAACAGTTTTGGCAACAAGTTTGACAGTTTTGGTTACAAGTTTGACACTTTTGGTTACAAGTGTAAAGTTATTGCTACAACTTTTATAGTTATGGTTACACGTTTGACAGCTTTATCCCAAGTTTAACAGTTTTGGCGACATGGTTTATAGTTTTGGCTACAAGTTTGACAGTTTTGGTTACAAGTTTGACAATGTTGGCTACAAGTTGCGTTTATTTTTTATTTATGTTCAATGCTTTTGGGTAGAAAACGCTTTTGAAGTGATTTTTCAATTTCTCTATTTCCTTTATTCAACTTCACTTGATAGTAGGAACACTACACTTGTATTTGTCTTAATTTTACAATCTGAATCGATAACCTACTTCTACGAAGAGACATTAAACTTCTTAAAAAAGGTGATAACAAAGACATGTCTCAGTTCAAATAAGAAACCTCATAGGTTCTGTATAAAATCTAGGAAACAAGTTAAGAATTTCATTCAAGATAATGTGACGACAAAAAAAAACTTTCTCCAAATGATTTTGTGAAGACTATAGTGCAGTCAAAATGAACATGCAGCTGCGTGATAACGTTTTGGGCCGTAGTGAAGCGAATCTGTGCATGAATATTGTCGAAGATATATACAGGTTGTTCGGCGAATTGTTCGCCAAATTAAAATGGTGGACAGGTGGGCTATGGGCTACCTATTTCGCCCCCAAAACTTAAATTAGCCCCATGGACATAGGAATTTTTTACGCCCCTTAAAACTGCTCAAATTTGGTTACTTCTATGGTTTGATTAACTTTTAACACGTACCCTACTTGAAGAATTTTTTTTCTTTTCGTTTGTGTTACAAATGGTATACCTTTAAAAAGAGTATGAACTAGAGAACATAAATAATTAAAATACTTGTTCGCGCATTATTTTTTTTAATGTACATCCTGTAAATTAGAAAAAACAATTTTCTTTTTCATTCAATGGCTTTATTTCTTCAAAGTTAATAATTATATATAATTAATAATAATAATTTATATCAAATATCCATTCTAAGAGAACACGACAACATCAGATATCGAAATTAAATCTATTTTGAACTGTTATAATAATATTTAAAAAAAAACACATTTCCGAGAAAAACCAACCATGGCAGCAGATTCAAATGTTTGGGGCGTAACAGGTAGCCCATAGCCCTGACCTGTCCGCCTTTTTCATTCAGCTAACCATCTGCCGAAAACCCTACATAAAAATAAATTTGATAAATTTTAGATTTGTATGCACATATGTGTTACATATTTTAGTTTAGTGTGTAACTTACCAAAGAAATGATTTATGTAATTGGGAGAATATATGGAAAATAAAATTTTTGTAAACATAGACAGCGTGGACGTTGAAAAAATGTCCACCGAAGGTTCTTGTCAGTTCTCCGCTGTGATTTAACTGGTTAAATGTTAAAATATGACAAATCCAAGTGCAGTGTACTGTCTTATGGCTGATGAGTGAAATAAAGAAGAGCGTTAAGGTTGAATAAATAGTTGAAATGAATTTTTTAATATGCCAGAAAACTCGCTCCATGCCACTCAAATAATGCCTTGTTAGAGGAGTACAAATCGGCAACGGACTCACCTTGTTGCTGGAGTCCTCCGTGGTGGAGGCGACAGTTCGCAGCACGGGCAGTGGAATGTTCAAGATATCGGGGTCCTGCAAATAAATTTATATTATTATATTAGATTGCTGAAAGGCTCCTAAGACGCCTGTATCCCCTCCCTGGCACGCCCCGCCCCTGCACCCCCTCCCCCGTGCACCGAGCCAAAATACTGGCTGTTAGGATTTACATGTGATATTTGATGCCCCACCCACTGGCCCTTCCCAGCTTACCGTGACATAAGGAAGACCTCTCCTGCCTGCTGGTCTACTTGCAGGAAGGAAGACCTCTCCTCCGGGTTTGAGTTCCACATGTCGATCATAAGTTTTGTAGATTTCGTCTGTGCAAAGAGCTGCACATTTAAATATAGGTGTTACCTACAGTACCAAGGCCAGAATGTCGTGTATCTGCAGGAAGGAAGGCCTCTCCTCCGGGTTTGGGCTCCACAGGTCGCTCATGAGTTTGTAGATCAAGTCCGTAAAATGAGCTGTATATTTGAATGTAGGTATTACCTGCAGTACCAAGGCCAGCCTGTCGTGTATCTGCAGGAAGGAAGGCCTCTCCTCCGGGTTTGGGTTCCACAGGTCGTTCATCAGTTTGTAGATCTCGTCCGGGCAAAGAGCTGTTAACAATATTAGTTAACATTAACACTTTTTGCTTAGCAGAAGGCTACCGTGACGTAATTTTAACTCTATGCTTACTTCACGTTTTTTTGCCATATAGAAAGTAAATGTGACACCCTCCCAGCAGGTTTTTTATATTTCTGGGCTTTACATACATTATGCAAGATACTTCATAGAAAGATAATATTCTTCATGCGGTGGATAAGGTGGTTTGATGATTATGGCTGTAAATTTTGTAAATAAGTATGTTAGCTGTAAGAAAAGTGTAATTTGCTATGCTCTTTTATATAATAGGTAGTCGAAAAAGTTTGCGGCCTTTTTGTAGTAAAAATAATTTCAATTATAGTGCAACAGAAGAGTCAAGAAATTTTATGAGGGCGCTATATATCATTCAATACAATTACAGACCAACACACTTAGCTTTGCTTACCACGAAAGCATCGCCATCTTAAAATTTCATTCAAAGAACCCGACGCGAACGTTACCGGAACCTATAAAGGTTTGTCAGCAAATATCTATGTGGGGACTGGTACAAGCATCTATTCTATATGCAGCTGAAAAAAACTACAACTAATATAGACCGGCGAACTAACTGGGCGAACCTGCACATAGAATAGTGTGCTTAGATAATTTTAGGTATTGCCAGGAAATGAACATATTTTTAGTTCATAAATAATTAATTTCTAGACTTTTCTGTTGCACTATACAAGAAATGTATATTGAATGAAACAATGCCCATTTAATTCGACAATCTTTCGCCATTTTTCTGGCAGAACCCTTATCACATTGCTATAAAATTTTTGGGATATCTGAGCGAAAAACTGATTAAAATTATTTTTACAGTGCTCCCATGAATGCAATTTTACTCCATTTAAAGAGTTTTGTAAAGAGCGGAATAAATGATAATCCCAAGGTACTATGTCTGGACTGTATGGAGGATGCAGAAAAACTTCCCAACTAAAGTCTACCAATTTTTGTTCGAGGAATGTTTCGCAGATGGAAATCCTGTTCACCTCGTTTCTGTTATTCAAATCGTGTGATACCCAAACATCTAGCTTTTCACATAACTATGTTTATGTAGGTGATCCAAAACTGTTGAGTAGTGATGTCAATTTAGAAGTCAGTTTCGAGAAGACTATAGTGTCTTGTACAAACAGGCTTCGCGATACTCGCGAAGAGCGTTGATAATTTTTCAGAGAAGTGCCAGTTCTTCTAGGAAATTGAAAATAAGTGTGTGGTGAGATATTGGAATATAGAATGAACCTGCAAAATTTCATCCCTATCGGCCTAACCGTTTAGGGAAATTTTCCATTGAAGTTTTCTTCTAGTTCTTCTAGGAAGTTGAAAATTGGTGTGTAGCGAACTATTGACGTAGAGTACATAAAAATTTAAATTTCAGAATTGCAAAAAAACAGATAGAGAAAAAACAATGAAAAAAATTGTTTTATTTGATTTTCCTTGCTTAGCATGCAAGTCGATTACTGAATCTTAATCAGAAAAATATGGAAAACAAATAAAGAAAACATCCGAACCGGGATTTGAACCCGGGACCTTTGGCCTTAACTGCCACTGCAATACCAACTTCGCCACTCGGACCGTGACATGTTCTCTTCAATTTCTTGCCGTATTCATCTGGATCTTCTTAACGCTCACTCGGCGTTCGGAGTAGTCTACATCGATTGATTATCAACCCGTATGTTGTCGCCGTTAAGATCATACTTAACATAGACAACACTAGAAACAACTTCTGAGATTTCCAATGATTTTTTTTTAATTTTTTTTTCCTTGCTTAGCATGCAAGTCGCTTACTGAATGTGTGTAGGGTTCAAATCCTGGTTCGGACGTTTTCTTTATTTGTTTTCCGTATTTTTCTAATAAGTTAGTTCAAAGTAAGTTAACTATCTACGAAAATTGGTCAGATTTTAAATTAAAAGTACAAAAAACAAAACTATTTGTTTCATTCATATTTGTTATACCACCAAAATTACCAATATTACAAAATATCATAAAGGTACTTACGGAAGGGCTTGTTAAGCCTCCCTCCCTCCACCACAAGATCCATCACCTCCCGGTTGGTGCAGCCCGTGTATGGCATCACACCCAAAGAGAACACCTCCCACAGCAGCACGCCAAACGACCTGCAAACACATGCTTGATGTCAACACACCTCTATTAAAAAGAGAACACCTCCCACAGCAGCTCTCCAAATGACCTGCAAACAGATGCTTGACGTCAACATGTCTTTATTACAAAGAGAACACCTCCCACAGCAGCGCGCCAAACGACCTGCAAACACATGATCTATTACAATTTTGAGAAGAGATTCTAAAGTGCATCGGAGGCTTCCTACAGAATGTGGATAGGTATAGAGAGTGAGGTGGAACGAGAGAGATTCTATGCATCCTAGTCATCGCAGACTAGCTGATGAGGGCTTGCCGAGAGCCTTAATGTTACGCACGCATGCTGGGGAACAAGAACAACCACTTGCTAGTCCCGACCTTCCTCTAATGCCGAAATGTCCAGATGTTACGGCACTTTCTGAAACAGAATAAAAGAGAGCACAAGACCAACACATGCAAGCACTTCACAACCAACAGATTTGTGAAGATTGAAACCAACTTCCTGAGGACCTTATCAGTGCACACAACGTAAATCAATTTAAAAATCATTTGGGGTCCTCATGTAAATAAATAGAAAAAGAAACAGTAACTAAGTGAAAGTGGAATATCAAAAGAGTCATGGAAAAATAAGTAGCTTACCAGATATCAGTCTTGATAGTGAAGACGCCGTCTAAGAATGCCTCTGGTGGCATCCACTTGATGGGCAGCATCGCCTTGCCGCCCTTCTTGTAGTAGTCGGCGCGGTATATGTCCCGTGCCATACCAAAGTCTGCGATCTTGACCACGCGGCCGGGACCACGCGAGGTCAGCAGACAGTTGCGGGCGGCAATGTCCCTGGGGATCAAACATATAATGAGCACCTATTTTTCTCAGATTTGGCACTCAAGGATCACATAAAATATAACAGAATGAACCTTTACCTATGTTACCTATCTATTCATTTGCATTATGTAACATGTAGGTATGTTTAGTTATGTGTTTTCAATTTAAAAAAAAAAAACAATAAATCTAGGCACCTACTCTGAACCCACATAGGAAGTAACAATGCGTAAATAAATGAAGACT
>WYDE02201066.1:0-10221 GCA_009867175.2 Adela reaumurella
CTTGTCCTTATCCCTTAGTCGCCTTTTACGACATGCATGGGAAGAGATGCAGTGGGGTCATTCTTTAAAGTACCGGCTCCACACGGTACGGCTCATATAATATTTATGTAAAAATATAATTGGCCTCGCCTTTCGTAGTTTGATTAGTGAAGTACGTCGCTGGTTTCATATCTATCTACCTAAAATATAACTTCTTTGTATTATCTTTTTGTATGGATTAACTGTTTGTATTTCCATAATTAATAAATATTTGGCCATCGTAGGTATGTTCGCCCAGGGAGGTCCCGGCCGAACCTTCCTTCCACGTTCGTTTCATATATTTGTTTGGTCACTCTCTCACCATCTTTTCTCTCCATGTATTCAAACCATCTAACATACATTTCTCTATCCTTATCACTAGGTCTTCCTTCAATCCGCATTCATCTATATATATATATATCAATTCTTTATATCACGGAACCTTGAGATTGACTACAGATTAGTGATTTTACATATTCAATTCCAGGCGGCAGGAATGGGCAACTTGGAAATGGTGAAGTATATTGGTGAACGCTGGCCCCAGGGACTTAACGATGTGGACGATTTTGGCAAAACACCTCTCCATTACGCAGCCGCCGTCAGGGAACATCAAGAATGCTACGATACCCTTATTGACATGGGCGCTGAAGAAGGGATCCTTGATGATGTAAATATTAACTAGTTTTTTTAATTACCAACTAACCTAAACCCCAATTCATTACACTAATAATGCTTAAATTCCAGTCTTCTTTTGCGAATTCCTGGTACATTATTTCAGTCCGATTAACTTATGCCAGATGCTCACCTTACAAAGACTCCGTGTTTAAAGATATGCTTATTCAGAAAGTTTAGAAAATTTTTACATAGTTAGATATTGCAAAATGTGTTTACTGTAATTTTATATAGGTACTACTTAGTATAAGCCTTGAAAGTGACTAATATATTACATGATTTTCAGAAACAAAAAACAGCTGCTTACTATTTAAACCGATCTTCAGAAATGGACATGTCAGGCATGACCACTTTACCTGAGGCACCTCGCACTGCGTCTAATAGTTATCCACCGTCATGGGACTGGAAACTTCTGGCAATGGAGAACATATCCGAACTCAATAAAAAATCTAGGAGACGCAAAAAAGCGTCTACTGGTAATACAAGTGATGCCTCAACAGGTAACACGGATACTCTAAACAGCGTCAGCAATCAATTTGGTGGTATCAATACGAGTAGTACAATGGAGTCGATGAAAGATCTTCCGGATTTGAACGACGCGAATGAACCCCAGAAAATAGAAGAAAAACCGAAACCAACTTCACCGCTGAGGAATCAACCCATAGAGGTGAGAACTTGCATGATACTGTAATTAACTAGTAGTTTTTGGAATGTGAATGAATTAAATCTTTATTTGCAACGCTTCAACGGAATCTAAATTGGAATGCCACGCATGATTTTTTGTTTTTGATATTCTAGGAATCTCCATTTATTCCACTGACTGAATTAAATGGCACGCATGTCAAGGAAGAAGTAGAAGAAACCACTGACGTAGGGGTACCAGAAGCACAAGAAAATGAAGAAGCCGGTGGACCAATTGAAGAAGAAAATGACAAAACTGAGACAGAGGCAGTGAAGCATGAAGAAGTTCAGAAAGATGGTGAAGAACAAACTCAGGAAGATAAAGAGGAAGAAAGCAAGGAAGGAGCTAACGAGGAAGACGCAAAAGGTGAAGAAGATGAATTAAAAGAGAGCACAGAAGATCCTGAAAAAGAAAACGAAGAATCAGGTAATGCTGAAGTCACTGGTAATGAAATAGATGAAAATAATAAAACAGAAAGTAGTGAACATAGTGAGCAAGTAGATAACGAAGGTGTTACAGAAGATAATGAAGGTAATAACTATAATGAGAAAGAGCATAATGAGGTAAATAAAGAAACTGATGATGAAAACAAATCTCAACAAGATGAGAATAATGAAAATGAAAACGAAGATGATAACGACGTACAGGTTCAAGGAGAAGTCGAGTCAGAATACGGCGATTCAAATCTGAGAAGTACCGCTGAGGCTTCCGATACTACTAGTGCCAAAAGAGGTAAAGCTGAAATCTCTTCTGGCAAAGCACCCGAAACCTTAGCCGCATAATTTAGTCATATTCGTAGTAACTAGCATTTTCCGTGGGTCCCTTCGTTCAAACACATTTTAATTATTTTGCCGATTAAGGGAGTGCGTCCAGAGGCCCCAATACACAGGAGAGCTTAATAGAAGGCCTGGTGAATGCAGAGGCAGAAATGGACTCTCAAGATGCGGGTTTGGAACGAACTGAGGATTCTGTCGAAGGGGATATGCTGATAGTTGTAAGTATTCGAAATCGAATGATGTGATATATTCAAAGCAATCAAGGTAATGACGTTCTGAACTAAGTTTAATGTGTTTTTGTTTAGACTAGCAGCATCTTTGTTGCACTCTCCTCTCTCTCGACCTCATCTCATCGACACTGTAACACTGATGACTAATATTTTGCCAGCTTTTTAGTTTGTGTCAGATAATGGCGACATAGCCTGCAATAACACAAGCGAACAGTCTTTTCGTAGATCTCACTGCACTCAAGTTGTGGTCGAGAAATTACAACCATTACTTCTTCTTCACTTTGTCTAAGTAAAATTAGGTATTTTGAGGGAATAGCCTTGGCCATGCATGACCTAATAGAATTTTAAACTGTGTGGTCTTCTTTGTAGGAGAACGATGAAATAGATCCAGAGGTTTCACAACTCATAAACACGTCAAATATGGAAATGTTGGCTGCGCTGGTGCTAAATGGAGAGGGAGGTAGATTAGTCGGAAGACGATCGAGAAACCAAGAGTTACAAGCTTTCTTAGACAATGTCCCTACGTATATGGTATGTATCTAAGTCGTTGTTCGTAGACACCAAAAATAGATCTAAAATTTAAGCAGTTTTTTCATTATAAATAATTTTCAGAAAAAGATAAATCGAGTTCACGTGGCGGCCAGAGAAGGAAATATTCGAGACCTCCAAGCTGCTCTAGACAGACGGAAATTTGCAATAGCTCGAGATCCAATATCACCTAATGGTGCGACACCACTTCACGTTGCAACATTGTTTGGCAAAACAAATATAATCAAATATTTGGGAGGGCGGTAAGTCGTGCCATTTTGCATTTACAATCGACTTAAAAAGAGACGGAGGTTCACAATTCGGCTGTATGTGTTTTTGGTGGGTATGTTACGCAATATCTTCGCCAATTGTGATACATTTTGTTAGAAAGGGAGTACCTGAAGGGTGGTTCCATTTAAATTTTGCCAAAATATGATTATGTACTCCGAAGATAGCAACTCCTGGAAAACAAACACAGCACGTATAGTAATGGAATTAGTGTATTGGAAGGGTTTGTATAAGATACCGGTGGGAAGGATGCGGTGGGATCACGAACTATTTGCCCTAAGAACCCGACACCGGAACGCTTCCCGTACTACTCAGTTCAACCGCGAGGTAGTTCAAATACGACTATCACTCGCTCTCGCTCGAGCGCGCAACCCCGGAAATATCTCCTACAGGATGACGATTTGTGCCGTTTTCACGTGCCTAAACAATACAAAAAACGTCAGGAGTTACTAAAGATGGCATATCCTTCCACGAGTAAGTATTTTAATACTTCTATGGTCCGTGATTTGGACTCATAGCCCCTGTATTTTACATAAAGTTGCTTTTTTGTTTGTTACTCAGTCATACCTGAACGGCTGAGCGGATTTTGAAGAAATTTGGCAGTTAGATAAATACCAGCAAGAAAATATAGGGTTAATAGTTTTGTCCGTGACTACGTCCGCGTTGAATTATTTTAACATACATAAGTGCGGCATCAGTGGGTCTTACATGCGTTACATGCTGCTTGATATCTTGTCCGAAATGTGGTGGCCGGTGTTGTCCTGTAATTTACCGGAGTTCTTGCAGGACTCTCGAATTTAGCGTGAGTGATATGTATGTATATGGTTAAGTGCGGCATCAAATTCACGAATATCCAAAGTTAAGCGGCCATGGCCACACATCCCACAGACGTACCTTACGTCTGTGACACATCCCATCTCGCAGTACTTTTTGCAGATTGTTTTAAGCAATTATTTTCACGAAAGCTAATTATGTGCTTAGGTTGTCATGTTGAACTCTACCAGGCCGGAAGGAGGCGTGCGCGACGCGTATGCGACCGGTCGCTATCGGAAATTTGGCCATTTATTTAGGAATAGACTATTTCATCATTTCTTTTAATTTATTACATGAAAAGAACTCTACATATATTAAATTTTGGTATAAGTTTTATTGTTATACGATAAGAATTGACGATGTTAGAGCGATTTGAAACGAAACACTCGTGGCGAACACCTGCCGCCTACTTACCGCCGCGCGCCGCCCGTACGGCGGAGCAGTAATAGTGACGTCACTGACCGCAGTCCAGTGACGTGCCTATGTTTACAGTATGGAATTTAGCATAGATTTTTTCTGCAGCCTATCGTATGGGGTATGAAATGAAAGGGCTCCATAAGAAGATTCTAAAAATACACTACTTCCCAAAAAAGTGACAGCGACGGCTTTCTTGGCGTGGCGTGGCCGTTTAGCAAAAATAAATTTTACTTTAAATTTTGATTGTAAATATCTCTGTAAGTTTGTGGTATTTTTCGACGATTGAAAAAGTTTTATTTAAATGTACTGCCAAAGTAATGTAATCACTCATAAGCATAAATAAATTTGGGTGCAATATTATATTATGCAACGTACCAAAATTTTCTTATTTGACGAATTACCTTTGATACATGACAGCATTTAAAAAAAAAAACATAATATTTACCAATTTGGCCTTGTTAAATTTCTCTATCTGGCGCTAACGAGCGGTCTGAGGGGTTATTCTTGGAATAGCGACTCAGGCGCAAACTCTGAATTCACCCTTATTTCGCGTAAAATAAAACAATTTCGGTATTCTTGGGACTTGGTTTTTCGGGTCTCGGACCATTATATCCGCGCTGAATGTCCGAATTTTAAAACAATTGATAAATCCGGCCCATTATGTCCGCGTAAATTTTACTATGTCCATTATGTCCGAGTGTAGTTGGTACAGTGAAAAAAAGAATTATATGCAACCAAAATAAATATAAAAATTCTAATTTATACCAATTAAATTTAATGAAAAAAATTTAGGTGAGCAAGTGGACCAAAAATAAATAAAAAAATATGGAGTCGTCTCGTCGCATCCAGCTGAACTACTCTCAGAAGCAAAAATGGGACGATTGATAATATTCTGTGCACTCAGGTGAAATTCACTTGTAGAAATAAATCGTTTCAAGTTAACCAAGCTCCAAAAATTATTTCCGAGAATTTTAACAAATAATATCTATAAGATTCGATTGGAGAGCACGTTCCTGTGGGTACTCTCATGTAGTAAAAATATCAGAAGAATGGTAAAAAAATGCAAACAAAACATAAATTATTGAACAGCTTGTATTATATATTATTTTTAACTTAGAATTTTTAGTTCAAACGTTTAGAAGGAAATAATAATATTCAACATCCTCATCTCTTCTCAATATTCTTAATACTAATAATAAAATATTCCACTATTCGGATAAATCTTACCGTTTTTACAGTACAAAGTAAAAAGAAAGTTAAAGGTAGAACACGAGAAATAAATAAAAACAACCAGTCACGTGTGAACATGTTCACGTGCCGAGGGTCACGTTGTTAATTTTTTAAATCAAAACGTTGGCAGCTTTCATCAGACATGCATAATGTTTAGTTCCATCCTAATTATTATTTTACCCTTTCATATAAAATTGAAATTTTGACCATTCACAAATCTAGCATTTTCTCAAAAAATATAACTTTTTTTAGAAAAATAAACAAATTTCTGTACAACTACATAAGTTGAGCTATACTGTAAATATTTTTTATAATTTTCAAAGAACCGTTTATAGGAAAAAGCTCGGGCACAAATCTGCGGTTTTTTTTTCGAAAATGTAAAAGAAATATTTGTTAAAGCAAACTTATTAATCATATATATGTTATATATTTTTTTAATTGTCTCGACAATACCTATAAAATGACATAATACCAAATCTATTAAAAAAATATTATTTCACATTTTGTGGTAACCTGTACCTACCAGCCTATTAGACTAATTTATCGTTGTTGTTTGTGTGAGCAAAAATTCTGCATATTTTGGCGTTAGTTTCAACATAATCGGTTCAGTAGATCCGGAGATATCTGCGTGTGACCGTCAGAGCGTCAGAGCAGAGACATCAGAGCGAGCCCTTAAGAGTCCTTTTTTCGCTTTTTGCGACGGGGACCTAAAATATATACAAATAAAACAAAATTATTTTAGAAACAAAAAACCCCCTTGTGCAAAAGTTATGCTTAACTATAAATTAAGTTATTACCCAATTAAAAACTATAAAGAATGAGACAAGACGAATAACCCTAAAACGATAAAAGAAAGTTACACAATGTTGTTTTCTGAATTTAGCACACTATATCGACTCGGGGGTTTTCTTAGCAATAACGTTACATACGTTATTTACTACTAATTACATTATATGAATGAGCTATCACCATAACAACACATTAATGAACTTCACTTCAACTTGCAGCAGGTGGGACCCTCAATGCAATTCTTTAACTTAACTTCGGAGGAACTCCGCTTGCTGCAAGTTGAAGTGAAGTTCATTAATGTGTTGTTATGATGATAGCTCATTCATATAATGTAATTATTAATAAATAATACATACGTTATTGCTAAGAAAATCCGACTCGATATAGTGTGCTAAATTCAGAAAACAACATCGTGTTACTTTCTTTTATCGTTTTAGGGTTATTCGTCTTGTCTCATTCTTTTTAGTTTTTAATTGGGTAATAACTTAATTTATAGTTAAGCATAACTTTTGCACAGGGAGGTTTTTTGTTTCTAAAATAATTTTGTTTTATTTAAAACTTTTCAGTTATTATATGTAATGTAATACACTAGTTAATTCTTATTAATTAATAAAAATGCGCCCAGTAACAGGAATAAGAGTGGCGTTTTTCCAGCAGTGAACTACTATACTTCATGATAATGGTGATGGATGATATATTATATTTGCAATAGACTCGTTAATTTGTAATTATCCCCACACAATAGGATTCCGTAACTTTTTTTTCAACTACCGATTAAATGTCGACTAACGGCCGCCATATTCGATTTATTCTACATTTATTATACACATTTGTAATCGTTTCCTTTTACCTTTATTTTGATACCCCACACGATAGGTTTCCGTAACTCTTTTTTTAACTCAGAACAAAATGGTGTTTAACGGCCGCCATATTGGGTTTAGGTTATAATATGTGTCATACATATTTATAATTGGCTCATTAATACCTTCATTTTGATACCCCACATGATGGGTGTCCGTAATTTTTTTTTTACTCTGAATAAAATGGGGTAGGATAACGGGCGCCATATTGGATTTTTAACAATTTGCTATAGCTTATGACACTCGCGTCATTAAGCCGAATCCATTGATACCCTATTCACCTAAATCCATCAAGTACACAAAAGATTCTCACATAATCACATACATACATACAAACATACATACATACACGCAAACACATTACCCTCTCTTTCGCTTCGCGCAGTCGGGTAAAAACATTATGAACTATGAAAGCATTAATTAACAAATTATATTATATCGCAATACAGTATATATGGAAATATTTATATGAATTTAAACAACAAAAATATAACAATTTTTCTCATACTGTTAACAAAATAATATTAAAAATACGAAAAAAATTTGAAAGTTATTCACGGAAAATTCAATTACATATATTTGGACAGATTATCTATAATCTTACAAACTTTGGACAATACCCTGATTATCTGGGCCCCCGGCCCGGTTTCACTGCTGGACATATGCCTCTTCACCTCTTCTCCAAATTCTCCTGGCACTCGGCAGCACTGATTCATTGCTTGTCCGCGGCGTGTTACATACTCATCTTCAATTACATTGCATAATTTACAAGCTTTTCTAGGCAGTGTCCCAAGGTTATTTCTTGAGCGCGGTACTCTGCAATTGCGCTCGATATGCGATTGTCGCGATCTTTCTGTTCCCGACGCCGATTTTTTGTTTCTACTCCTGCTTTGCGGATTACACTATTCACGTGTGTTATGCGCGCATCTTGCTTAATAATTGCAAGGAATTCAATTATATTTGGATGATTTTTCCCTGCAAGATTACGGTTGAGCTTAGAGTGCCAGCCCTCAAGTGCGTTTGTGGTGCGGTGCCTCTCTTCACATACTGTGAAGCGCTTTTTCATTCTTTCGTTGTTCAGCCATTGTCGCACGAAATAATCGTTAAACTTCGTTGTTCCTTCGTCGGCCGGGCAATCTTGCATCACATATAACCACCCGTTGTCAATGTCCTCTGAAGGAACTAGTGCCAGAGCTGAGCAGAGGTGAACGTGGCGTCTTGAAGAACGGCTTGTTACAATGTTAAGCATCTTGGCCTTTTTCCACAACGCTTGGCAGAAGTGGAAGTAGCACCCCACCACACGTACTTCCGGGAACACCTCCTCAATAGCATTCATTGCGGCAACTTCAAAGTCTACTGAAAACTTTTGTGGGGTCCAATGAGGCTCCTGAGATTTTATTGCTGCGAAGAGAGTTTGGTAGGTGATTTGATCTTTGTTCATTAGGAGGGCATAAACTAGTGGTACAATATTGGTGCTGTCATCAGTGCTTCCCAGATCCCCGTGTATGGTGTACAGTTGTTTAAAAGGCTTCAGCGTACACTTAAACGTACCGTCAGCAAAGAAATGCGTCAAATGTCGCATCCTCTCCCGTGCCTGTGATGTTGAGAATACTAAAATGCGATTGAAATCATCTTTGTAGTCGCACATCACGAAATCTTTATATATGTGAGGGATGTCGACCTCCTCTGAACATGTCGCCGTAAGTTTTTGGACACCGAAACCCTGCCTCCTACTATTATACAGTGCGTGTTTTACACTTGAATATCGCGGTATGTTTTGTACTAAGTCCACGCCACTATCTTGTAATGTGAGTACTGCCTCACTGTATATAGATTGTATGGGTCTGGTACTCGTAGCCACTTCTTTTTTGCATCTATCAATAGCCTTTTTGACTTCGATTTTTCCGTAGTTGGGCGTACAGCTGTGTGGTTTTGATTCTGTAATGTTATGTATGTGCATCTTTACAGTCGCTGTACATGTGCCTATTAATGCACATCCAAACAGTAGAGCCATCCTTGTTGTCACGTTTTTTTTTTATATTGGTACCCACAGTATCGCAACAGCAACCTACCTTTCCTGGAACTTATAAATTCTACACCTGGCGGGTATCTTATTGAGCTTGATCCTGGTGGATCCTCGGACGCATCTCTTGCATTCGAAGTTGTAGGTACATATTTGGTTGTCAGATGCAGTGAATCGTTATAGATCCATAATTGATTTTAACACCTGAACATGCTCACGATTGTGAAAATGCTCACATATTTACATGCTTGCATACCTACAAGTTTTCATAAATACACATACTCATTTTCATACATACATTCACACGTGAATACATACATACTTACATAAATACTTAATTATTTAAATGTATAGGTACACATATTCACAGGCACACTGGTACACAGCATGATCATATTATGACACCAAAAGTTTGAGAACTGGGCGAAACAGACGAAACTCTAGTGTCTAGACATTACAAAAATATAGTAAAATACAAGATAATAATAAATAATTAAAGTGTATAGGCGGACTTATCACCTATAAGCATTTTCTGCCAGTTACGTTTTTAAAATATTACAATAACTTGTACGCAAAATCAATCAACACACTGGTGAAGGAAAACACCTCCACAAGTCATTCTTAATTCTAATAAGTTGCTAGCGTCAGCACAGATAAGATTGAAACCAGTCTAGAACAGTTAGAGATAAGTTAAGAGAAAGTTCCTGGTAGAATTAAGAATATAATCAGTGTACTTACCAAAATGTACAGAAAATAACTATAATATCACTATCTCGTAAAATCCACGGACCTAGTGGACTTCTATGGAATCCGCTATCGTATGAATTTTAAAATATAACTAATTTTCAGTGTAATTACATATTATTTCAGGATTTTCTCAAAAGATCAGAACAGA
>WYDE02201077.1:0-10221 GCA_009867175.2 Adela reaumurella
CTCTATCGATGGCGAGGAATCTCTTCTAAAATCTTATAGAGTTCTTAAAAATGACGTATGAGAAGTTTCAGTCCCCGTGTTGCAAAGTTAACGGAATTATGGATATTTTTCTGAACCAATCTCAATTGCCGCTATAGCGGCAAAATAGCTACGACAGTGATTTCGATTTTGCGGTTAAGCTGTAAGTTTTGGATGATTTTGGTTTTAAGGAAAAGTGCACTTCCTACTGTCTTATGTTTATTGAAAGCTCAACATATGGTGAAAGTCTCCCTAACGCTACCATTTGCACGCGGATCCGTCCGCGGTAAATTACCCTTCGCCGCCAACCCCAGACTCTGCCTACCCCTACCCTACCCTAGTCCAACTTCTACCCTTAACCCCTTTCCTACCACTACCACTAACTTTACCTTTTCCCAGCCTTCCCGCCGTAAATCACCCGACCACTAGAAAAATATTGGCGCGTTGTATCATCATGGCTTCAACCGTTGTAAATAATCCTTCCTCGCCACACACACCGCACCGCGCTGTAGGACCACCCGCCAGATGGAGTGACATAAGAACACCAGCCAAATGAGATGACTCAATACCACCCGCCAGAAGGAAGGGCGTAATACCATCGCAAGGTGATATGACATAAGACCACCCACCAGGCAGGATTACGTAGACCTCCATTCAGGTGGACCGACGTGTAAACTCCACGCAAAACGATGTACGGCCCACCCACCAGGCGGAACGAAGTACGACCACCAGTCAGTTGGGATGACTTATCGTAACACCCAGGTGGCGAGTGGCTACATACGTCATCCCACGTGGCGGTTGGTCTAACGTCAGCTCGATCTGATCGGTTAACTTGCGTTATCCCACCTGGCGGGTCGTCGATCGTTTTTCCGCTTGGAGGGTGGCCTTACACATGTGTCCAACTGGCGGGAGGTCTTGCACTACAGTTCACACTGCCGGCGGCGGCGGCGCGGCGACTTACTATAAAGCGTGCTGTACTTAAAGATATATAGTACGGGTAAATTACCTGATATTTTACAAAAGTGTGGAAGTAACTAAAGGTAGTCGCGAAAACTTTTCTAATTGTTTCGTATAACTTGAAAATTGCCTTCAACACAACCCCTAACAAATTTCCTCCCCCGGAAAGGGGTGAAATCGGACGAAAACCTTTTAATTTCCATAACTCCTCAGGGGAAATAGATGTAGTTGGTGCCATTTGACATATACTTTAAAACGTGATAATCTCCATTCGCACAAAGTACTTTTTTTACAGCCCTTCAAAATTTTTACCTAATAATTAAAGTACTTCCGTGTGCGCTAGACACGGTGCGAAGTGGGGGGAATCTTATAATCATGTCCTCTAGCGATTCCATGAGAATCCACGACTACACCACTTAGGTTCCCACTTTATCCTATTTTTCCCCTACTAATAGCGTATTAGTTACGATACCGTACGGCGGCGTTAAATTAATTTACAAAATACATCAGTTCATCCTCCATCAGATACCTTTTACGCCGTTACCGTTTACGTCTCTAGGTGCCGTACTTGCCAAGCAATATTTAAATTTGTTTGACCCAGTGGCAGCAAATAATTTGCTGTCGCGGGGACAAATGGCCACTTAGGCAAAAAAAAAACAGTCAAAGAGTCTTTCTAAGCTTCAATAGCCAAAACTGTGCAAAATTTCGTAGACATTGGACGACTGGATCCCAGTGCTCAGGGGATAATAGCGCTGCGCTATCACTGAACGTCATCATGCATGACGTAACAGACAGATTACGAAATATTTAGTGTGCGCTCAAGTCAAAGAAATATAAAAAAAATATTCGATCGAGATAATTATGTCACTGTTATTTTTCCTATTTTTGGGTAGATTTTTCAAGCCAATAAAATTTAAATGCTCATATTCCTCATTGAAAAGAAATGTAGAACTGTGCTTCTTAAGTCGAATTATATATGTCATTAAAATTTCCTGGATTGGGTGTCAGTGTAAATGACGTATAAGTGACGTTTCTTGGTACACGCCCGGGAGAGAATTCCGGAGTTTTCTTTTACAGTCCTATCGTTTGAAAGCGTTACACCTTAAAGTTACGACACGTTCGAGATCTCTTTCTGTCATATATTGACTTCGACCGAGAGTATGAGGAACTTCGGAATTTTGTCTCTTTCCACTGAAACTTTTTTAAAATACACGTATTTACCATGCGCAAACCCAAAATTTATTATATGTTAAAGTTTAGAAGGCGGTGGAGTTAATATCGGTGGAGTATATAAAGGTAAAATATTTTTTTTAAATCTGTGGCAATAAGGAAGTGGTCTAATAAATATTTTTTTATTTTATTATTATTTTTTTATTTAAAAAGAATTGATTAAACGTCACAAGTAATATTTCAAAAAAAAGGATGGATATTACAAATCTAGTGAGAGTACTGAAATATCGTAAAACTTCTGTAGATACCGATTTTTTTGGCATCGTAAGCGTTTCGAAAAAAGAATACTTAAAATAATAAATCTCAATAATGAGGGGTTTTCGTTTGACAGTTCTCATCTAGTTTTCCCATTGAAACCAGTTTATTTTATCAGTAATTTGGGACATATTTTCTTTTATGTTCTAACCCGTTTTTTCTTCATTCGCACTTCAGGGAGGTCGGCTTCCTCAGTGTGCTCTATCGATTATGTGTGCTCGGAAGAGCTGTTTAACGCGATCCCGCCGCCGTCCTCTTTCCACCTCCGCACTACGCGTACTGGGCAGGGATTGCATCCCTACACGATGGACCTGGGGCGGGTGCGTACCAATCAGTGCTGTAGATCTTTCATCTACAGAACAGGTAAACTCTGGAACATGGAGTACATGGAGTACATTCAAGAGGGGCGTGAATAGGCACCTGTCAGGCAGGCATGGCATACGCAACCCCCGCTAAAAACAGAATGTCCATGGGCGTCGTTAGTCACCATTTGGATGGATCGGCACTAAAAACCTTCACTATTATTGATGGGAACCTAAATTATTTGTACTAATATGGTCAGGTTTTCAGGTTGATGTTGAGACAGCGCCACCTACATAACGTGTTGGATTTTTTTTTATGAAACCAAATGAAAATTTCAGTGTAAAGATTTAAAAATACCACATAAGTTGCCTAGTTGCGACAAAATATTGCGTGTTTTTATCGCTCTATGTAGTATGACCTTGTGTATTTTCAAATCTTTACAGTGGACAGAGACAAAATCCCGAAGTCCCTTTTACTCTATCATCGGCGTCAATATGACAGAAAGAGATCTCGAATTTGTTTGTATTTCCGGCTTAAAGCTTTCAGTCGATAGGACTGTAAGTAGTAGTGGAGGTACCGAAAATATCCCGATATTGCTTTCGTTCGCCTTATATAATGCATGCCCTAGCATTATTAGGTGTTCTCTTACCACTCTTACCTAGTGGTCGTTGGCCGGAGAAAGTTCGCGACCTTCGCGTTCTTCGCAGTACCTAACAATACAAAAAATATCGATTAATTATTGTATCACATCGACGACATTATAGGGAACATCATTATTCATATCCGGCAACATAGCCAATCGCATAGCTGCGCGTCCAGCGTGCGTACAATGGGCCAATCAGATTGCGGTTCGTTCTTTGAAAAACTCTTATTATATGAATATGCAAAGTTATGTTTTTCGGACTCTGACAGTAATAAATATGTGTTGCATGCAATACGAACGATAGTAGCGTAGCGACCTCATTTATTTCTACTCTTTCGTGTCGTACGCTACGCACTTTAACCATCATCCATAATGCATCTTCTATCACACACAACGAAAAATATGCCTTGAGATTTAGTCTGTTTCATCTCATCACTCGATATCGTCATCTTTCATCGATTTTTATCAACGAATCAAACAAAACAAATAAATGATGGCTTAAATTTTTCGCGGCAACTAATGTCATTTTCGAATTTCCCGTTTTTCGAGATTTATTTGTATGAAATGTTATGTTCATTAATTTTGTATTTTAGAGTCTCCGCGATCGCGCTAAAGTTACGGTGCTAGTTTAAAACCGAATTATTTGTGATTTTCATATTAATAGATGTAGGTAATGGAGAAAAATATTAATTGCCTGATGGATGATAATATGTGAAATTTGTAATTAAATAATTGTGTGAATATGACTCCAATAAATGTTGGGATCAATGGTTTTGACCGTCTTAGTCGAGTTTTTTTCAGGACTTGCTTTGAGTATGAAAACCTACAGGTTTGTAGTGTTAGGTACCTAATACAATATGTGAACACCCTTTTAAACTCCATTCCACCAGTGTTAATGAGTTATACACCTCTCCGTGAATGAAGCTCGTTCACCCAAACTAATCCTCCAAATCAATAAATCAACGAGTGCATTAACGCTACCTATGTACTGTATATAGCATCTAGGACTCCTAGAAACCGTTTTTACAGTAAGTTTAAGGAGCTAAACTTCGGTACTGTAAAAAAGGTTAGGTAGGAACGGGATAGGCTCAAACAGCAAGTATGATTTCTGTACCTAATTCAAGTGAAGGTTCAAGTAATAAATCAATCAATGAATGAAATTATCAGAATACCTATCAATGTATTATTAGGCTCAAAACGTCAGAACAATCCAATAAATACGTCGCGAGAAGAGCCGGAAGTTTTCAAAATGTTAACATTATTATTATCTAGACATCCTCAGCCAGGTGTCATTTCAGACATTTTGAAAGGAAAACGGGGTAAATTGCATAGAGTATTTTGCAGAAAGTAAATTTGCCACTCCGACGTGCTACTAGTCAGACATGGCTACTCCCTAGATTGGATATAATATAATAGCCGGAGACGCGGAGGGGGGACAGCCCCCACCATCCGTAACAAGGTGCCACAAGCTCACATGGGTGCATGCACCGTGTTACGCAAGGGCGGTGGCGCTGTCTTCCCGCAGCGCCAGATATAAGGTGGAAAGTTGTCCAAACATCGAATTGAATTGCCACGCTTTCCAGTTTTCTTTACAGATTGATCGTTACCTGAAAAATTCCGCTGCAGAGGTGTTTGCAGAGGTACGCGGAGACCACTCAAACTATTTGAAGGATTGATTTTAAATTTTGAATTTTTTTTTATCAATGCGGAGCAGTTGGTCATTGTAATTTATTTATTATATAATATATATGTTCTAATAAAATCAAGTGAGTGTTAGATTGGCCGCATTGGCAAGAGCACGCCTCTCAAGCGGGAGGTTTGTGTTCGCTACCCACTGGGAGCACAATATTTATAACTTTAGAATTTGTGCTAAAAGGCTGCTGACACTTTGCTGAAGGAAAACCTCGTGAGGAAACTCACTTCCAAGCCGTTTGGTAACCGTGGAAGTGTATGACTAAAATCCTCTCATATCATGTAAAATGAGAGAGGCCTGTACCCAGCAGTGGGGCGCATAAAATGGCTGCAAAATAAAGAAGAAGGCGAACACATCTCCGACGCCTTGGGCGTGAATCAATGGTAGAATTGTGAAGGCGAGATCGCGTTGTGCAGCTCCTCGGAGCACTGTGGAGCGACAATGCTCCTGTGGAGTTTCTGGGTCTCTAAGTTCCGAGGTAAGGTGTGCAACACATTCGTATTGTTAGTGTATATAGGTTTCCTCACGGTGCAGGAAAACCATATATATAATATTTGTAACTTCAGAATTTGTGTTAAAATGGCCACTGACACTCCGGTGAAGGAAAAAATCGTGAGGAAACCCACATCCAATCCGGTTGGTCACCGTGGAAGTGTACGACTAAAATCCTTTCATATCATGTAAATGAGAGAGGGGCCCAGCAGTATCCAGTACCCAGCAGTGGGGCAAATAAAATGGCTGAAAAAGAAGGAAAACCTTGAGGAAACCGTGAACGTTTAATTTTAAAATCCGGAAAAACTGTTCGCATACCAGATATCAAACGCACGGCCTCTCGAGCAAGAGGCGCTTACATACGGGTACGTCGCTTCATACATGCGTGCTAATTCAGGGTACTTACCCTTGCCGTAAAACGTTACCTTTGTGGTACTGGTATGTTCCTAGGGCGACCCCGTACCACCTTTCAGTCCTTGTTGTGTTGTTACTTAAAATATAAATTCGAATACGTGTAGTTTAAACATACATACTCGTACATTCACTTGTCCCTATCTTTTGTCTACTATTCTTATTACACTCAGTGAGTTCATCATTTCCTCAAACAAAATAACTTTTGGTTTACTTATATTCATTTTCATTCCTCTTTCGTTGCACGCCTTATACATGTTTAGCCTCGTCAGATGAAGCGAACAGGATTGCATCATCTGCATACAGCAGGCATCTTACCAAAACACCGTACATTCTTAATCTTTTTTTTCGGCCATTACACTGAACTGGACGTAAAACACGAACTATGTTTCATAGCCGCTTCGACCGACCTTCATTCAATGCGGTGGTACCAACACGTAAGGATAGGGAAGGGACCTACAGTTTAACGTAGAATCCGAACCACGACCAACGTCAACTATGAAGTGGTCACCTATCCAAGAGCTGACCGCTCTCGGCAGTGCTTAACTTCGGTAATCGAATAGAGAATACCGTAACCACTGAGCCAATGACGCTGATGAAACGACGCCGGTCTCACTCTCTTTCAGGCTAGACAAACATTCATCCATATAAAACAGCCATGACGACATTACACAGCCCTGCTTCACACTATTATAGGTACTTCAATTTGGATAGTAACTATGTTTAAATCTATAACCTCCATTAATACCATCATTTCAGTACCCTTAAAACGGCATCAGCGTTTTCCGCCCAACAGGTCGTGGGCGGCGCGCCTTGGGCGGAAAGTTCCGCGCTATCGGCCGCCCGCCACACTAATTGATTGACAAGCCTTGCCTGAGGCGGCCGGCGTAGCGGGGGAAAGGTGAGGAGGGGCAGAGGGGGCAGGGGGCAATCTGTTGGTTAATGCTGCATGTGCGTGCAGTCTCCGTGTTATTGCCGTTGGCTTAGCCACGGTAAGCACAGGGCAACAGCACATATGAGGAAGTACTTTGAAAACATTGTAAAAATAACCACAGATGAGCGACCGCTCGTGGCAGTTCTCATATCCGTGGAGATAACCTAGCATCTTATAAATAAAAAGACAAATTACGTACGTTCGTTGGTTGGTTGACTGCAGGACCCTTGAGGCTGGTGGTGGTTAGGACTCGTCATTGGTTTATCGGCGTCGTTGGCTCAGTGGCTGCGATATTCTTTATTCGAGTAACGAAATTTAGCACTACCGAGCGCGGTCAGGTCTTGGATGGGTAACCGCTTGACCGTTGACGCTGGTCGTGGTTCGGATTCCACGTTAAATTGTAGGTCCCCTCCCTCTCCTTACATGGTAGTAGGGTTAAACCCGCCCGGGTTTGTACCACCGCACTGAAAGAAGGTCTGTCGAAGCGGCTATGAAACATAGTTCGTGTTTTCCGTTCAGTTCAGTGTAGCCGGCTGGAATTGAGGGAATTGATGACATGGCGCCTATATACCTACATAATTCACCAATGTGTTTAGGCTGACATCACTGGTACCAGAAGACAGGTGCATTAGGTGATGTAGCCTTCAGTGTTAGTGTCAAAAAAAAAGAAAAAATTATAATCAGTGCTAAAATTAATTTTTGATAATTTTATCGTGCTAAGGTTTTCACTGAATTATTCAGTTTATGTGAATGTGCATTTGTCGAAGCATTTTTCAAATTTCATCACATTAGTACAACAAAAAACTGGCCAAGTGTGAAATGAATGTGCCGAGGTTCGAGTTTGCCTCAAACACGCGTGTGGAGTCACGAGCACAGGCAGTACAAAAAAAAGGACGCCACCTACCTTATCGCCATCGAACTTCTCTGTAGGCGGTTCATCGTACACGCGAACCTCGCGCATCCCTCTAGCGGCGAACATCGGCGACGCTGGAGGCGTCGCGATGCTGTTGCGCGCGCTCTCTGGCGGAGTTTTTATGAACTCGATTTTCCCACCCTCCACGCAAATGTTAGGCGTCAGGGGGTAAACAGGGGTTAGCGCAACGTTGGAATTCGCCAGATGGTTCATGTATTGGTTGTCCTCCTCCAGAGGGATGGATTTGGGTTTGTTCTTCCGCCGGTAGGTGGAATCGTAGGCGAGCATTTGCGTTTTGTCTTCGGGGTGAATTTGGCGCGCTTTGAGCGGAGGTCGGTCTGGAGGCTCTGGGGAGATGCTGCCGTCTGTGCCGGGGCTCTCATTCCTCTCGCTGGAAGCCCTGGAAAAAGCGAGAACAACATATTTAAGACCATATTACTAAAAATAAATGGTATGGTAAAATCCACTAACTTTCTCAGTGATGCATTCAGCTGCTCCCCTAGAGAAAATAAATCGGTAGACACAATGCACGCACAACACAAAGATTAAGTTTGAATGATTTTTTTTTATAACACACCGAAGAAGTAAAGAAAAAAGACACAAGATATGTATAAAGGCGGATTTATTCCAATAAACAGCAATCTCTTACAGTCAACCTTTGCGTGATAATGACTTAAGAATACAAATGAAGGAAGGGTAGTGAAGTCATAGCTACATTGTGAAGTTATTAAAAATAACTGTAATATTAAAAATTTAAAATATAAACGAAATCAAAGGTTACTTAAGCGAGTAGGTTTGTATGGGGAATATCAGGAATATCGTAGACATGGCTCAGTTTGTATGACAGCCAGTATCTTATAGTTTCTAATTAAAATTCCATTTCAAATTCCTAAATTTGAATGTGTTTGGTCCAAAGACGACTTCACCACCTATTATTATGATGAGTATGAGTCAGTCAGTCAGCTAGCGCCACTGTAGCCTTGACCTAACCACTATACCACAGATTACTAAATATTTAGTTTTACTACTACGCCGAGTAAAATTGCAAACCGCCAGATAGAACCATATCGGCGTTAAATATTATTAGTATCTGCAGCGATACAGAGATGGCGCTGCTTCGAGGTCTTCCATATGACGCTGTGAAAAGTCATCTAAAATGATAAATCATCAACGAAAATGTCGAGATAAAAACACGATTTATATTCAAAATTATTAAGTGTAATATTCTTCACCATTCCTAAACAGTTAAATTGATTTGTTCTAAAATATAAAAAGTTATAGGCAATTTTGTCTATAACGCACTGTTGAAAAATGTTACGGTTGAGCATATATATATGAAGCGCACACGTTACTCGTTGGAAGTGTGTTTTCTGCCGTGATGGCACTAACTGGTCATTGATCGCTAGCCTTCGTTAGAGGATCTGCTCAGTGACGTACCGTCACGCGTCCTGTCCCTTTCTCATGACGTTCTCGTAGCGTGCGCCGACTCCCGCTCGCCTGGCCCGCGCCTGCTGCGACGGTCGAGGTGGCGCGCATTCCCTGGACGTCCTAGTAACATTTCTCGGTTTCTCGTTGACGTAGTTAATCCGGTTAAGTCGAGAATCTGCACTTCCATTGTAAAGGCGCCGAGGCACACTCGGATGCCAGTTTTTTGGCAAATTTTGAAATTTGAATTTCTCGGTTTCTCATAATTCTCATAGCAAATAACATTGTAAATAATTTATTAATCCCAAATGACGTGAATAAATTATCCTAAAAATAAACTTCACCTCTACGATTTAGCGTTCCTCTTTCGAGAATAAGCACTTCCATCGTCGTGAAGGTACCGATATACTCGGATGCCAGTTTTTTGCCATTTGGATTTTATTTTTATTTTAACGAGGGGTTTAATTTCCAGTTTCCTTCGTTTTTACAATAGTTCATTTTACTATCATCGCCGTGTCGAGAGAGTTAACGCTTACGATTGGTTGCAACCTCTTTACTCACTCGTTTGATATTAAGCCGGTAGACGCACTTCCAAGCTCTGCCTCCAAGCAGTTGGGTTTCTTGATCAATCTTTAGTTTACCTACTGACGGACTCCAAGGTTTGGTTCTGATTAAGCTCAGCTATGGTGTTTTTAAAACACCCGTGTATAATGCCAGTTAGAGCGGTCGGGCTACGCCTACCTATGACGTAGTTTAGCGTGCGCTATATTTTCTCTCATGTTAAAATCGGTCGGTGTTTAACTCAAATCGCGCTTGTAGCATGGAAGAAGTCAAAAAGTCATTGATCGCGCTTTGGCAGTTCTTCTTCGCTGTGATAATCTAACTGGCTAAATGTAAAAATAATGTAAACATATGACAAATCTGAGTGCAGTGTACTGCCTATGGAT
>WYDE02201088.1:0-10220 GCA_009867175.2 Adela reaumurella
TCAAAGGGGGAAGCACTGACATGGCACCTAGTTCACCCGGTGTTATGGGCTCACATCTCGGATTGTAGGTGATGTAACCAAAACGTGTCAGTTTCAATAAAAAAAATAAAAAATAAAAAAATCAGCGTTTAGCCGTCCACTGCTGTTTGTCACCAATTTGTTTCCAACCCTCCCGGCACCTGGAAGCACGAATCCATCGTTAGCCAGCGACGTACCGGATGTCGTCCCACCTGGCGAGTGCTCTTCCCACGCTTCGCTTACCAGCGTCGTAGGCTCAGTGGTTGTGGTATTCTGCATACGATTAATGTGTTGTGGTTTTTTTCGTGCTTCGGTGATTTGTAGTGAATATATTTTTAATTTAACTGTTCTTAATTTCTGTGATATTTTTCCAGTCGTTCTCTCCTCTTGTCCAGTAGGCACATACCTCTGCTGTTGACGACTCAAGCACGTAAGCTCAACCAGTATATTTATTCACCTGCGTGATCGCTAGGATTATGCTGGACGGAGGCGTTTGTTTGGGAAGCACCACTGTTTTTTTTTCTTTTTCCGCGCTCACTTTTTATTTTATTTCTGATTTATTTCTGTTAAACTTTAAACACAGTGAAGCTTCAAAATGCATATTAAGGGCCCGTACAGGCACCTGGACACCAAATGCCACCATGTCGCGCTAACTGACCAATAAAAACAAGGTTCTCGTGCGTGGTGGTCGCGCGTTTTCATACTTTTTTCCATTTTTCCTTAATTTTCTCGTTAAGCGAATGCTCTACGGCAAAACTACATAATAAATTAAATATCTTTTAAATTACTGCAAAAATATATGACAGTGTCACTCAAAATTCTGAGATCTTGCGAATGAAAGATTTTTTCTAAAGCTATTTGCTATTTTTTTCTGTGTTTCTAGCAGATTTTCCAAAATTCTGTTCAATAAACGTAGCCCTTTAACGTACCGTAACGGTTCCTCGTAACCGTACCCCTAATTTTCCTTTCAAATGCAATATAAAGAAAATTTTCTAAAAAAAAAACTCACGTAGGTAAGAAATATTGAGTTGTAACACATTTAACATTTAACAAAATTACAAAGCACCCCGGTGAAGGAAAACACCGTGAGGAAACCTATACACTAACAATACGAAAGTGTTGTAGTGTATAAAGGTTGACTGGAAGGGATTGCCTCCGGCAATAAGTCCGCCTTCTGCTAAGCGGAAAAGTCTATATTTATTTATTTTATTTATTTATTTATATTAATTTTCTACTAGCCATTACAAGTACAGCCCCGACTTGGCCCCCAACGACTTCTATTTATTCCCAACCGTGAAGAATAAGCTACATGGTCAACGTTTTTCGAGCCGTGAAGAGTTGATGCGTTCACGCACGTTGGAGATACCTCAATCCGAATGGAAAAAGTGCTACGAAAATTGGTTCCGACGAATGCAAAAGTGAATCGATCATCGTGGTGAATATTTTGAAAAGCAATAAAACTATAATATATGCTATATGTTTGTTTCACTTTGTTATTCCGGATACATAAAGAGCAGCCCTCGTATTAACATTTTTGAATGTTTTACAATTACAGTACAAAATGTACTTTGAACTTTTTTGCATTTTCTTCCATGTACCGCGTCTTAAACACAATTTGTTTGACACAAGGCTCATAAATACCGCACGCTGTTCCTGAGAGAGTGTCGTTGTATGTTCTAGCTTGTTGTGGCCCTCGTAGTGTGTCCATTCATAGACCTTATTCATCCAACTAATATATCCCTATTTTGGTAATTCGATACATTCCTGTCAGAGGGTTATAGTAGAGGTAATTTGCAACAAATTAACCTCCACCAATAGGGTGTCGAAAATGCATGTTTCCAGAGTTATTTTAACTATGTCATTTTCTCCGCCATACATTTAATTTAAAAAAGGGTTTCGTAAATTGCTCTTAAAATAGAAGTTTCTGTTTAATTTCGCTAATTTAGAATTTTTATGTAAAGGGTATGAGGCAAAGATTTTTGTTTATGATTTCAGTAAAGATTCTTGTAGAAGGAAAATTTTTCATATCAATGCCTACTAAAGTTTTTCTATTAAAAAAATTCAATTTTTATTAGTAGAGAAATCCACCCACAGACGGACAAAGCATACACTTACTTTTTCAAAATATAAAAAAAAAATTAATAATGTAATTCTCCATACCATTGATTTTAAATCAATGTCCATACTAAAATTTTGTTCTAAAAAAAATTATTGGTAAAAATTTTTAAATATAAAATTAATAGGTTGATTTAACACGTATTGCATAAGTACCATCAAAAAAGATCCTCCTTACATAGATGCAACGTCGACCGCCGATATGCCCCGCGGCTTCGCGTGAGTTAGCCAAACCTCTTCTTATTACCCGACTACGTAAGGCGTGCGTGGTACCTAATTTTAATCGCACTGTGCCTCTACCGGTCTAGCATCACATGAGTGAGTGAAGAGGTCTCAACCAATTTTAATGCATTCGACACTGCCAGTCTGATTGGTTCAAATCGTGGCGTTGTCTCTTCACTCACTCATGTGATAATAGCGCGTTAGACGCCCTGTGGGGCTATAACACGTTGAGCGTGTAGCGTAGGCGTTAGCGTAAGCGTGTAACGCGAGGATTTTATATGGAAAACGGAGCAGCGCCACCGACGGGCACGTTGCGAACTACTGCGCTTCCATACAAGTACGACGTTACACTAAACGTAATACGTTACACGCACAACTTGTTATAGCCGTGCAGTACTTACTACAAAACTTGTTTCGATCGGACTCTTAGCAGTGCGTCTACCGCGCTATCATCATAGAATAGAATAGAATAATTTATTAAATACAACAATTGTACACGTCAAAATATTTTAAGAAACAGTTGTACTGAAACAGTTTTTAGTACAATAATTCAGCGAGCGAATTCATATGAGCGAGTGAAGAGAGAACGCCGCGATTTTAACCAATCAGACTGGCGATGTCGAGTGGTCTCGAGTGCGCTAACGCATACGATTGGCTGAAATCTCTTCACTCACTCGAGTGATATTACGCCGCCGGTAGTAGGGCTGATGACTCAGAGGTTGCATTTTCTGTCCGTCCGTCTGACAGTATCTTTTGAACCATAATAGATAGACATTTGAAATTTTCACAGAATACGTATTACTACAGCCGATATAACAAGAAATAATAAAAATAAAATAAAGTTAATAATTAAGAGGGGTCCCAATACACAAGTGTGATAAGTGATAACAACCAACTTTGAAATGGAGTAAAGATGTAAGCTCACCCAAACTCATTACAAATGCACTAGAAGACGCGTTCAAGATACGTGAGTTGGATAAAATGGGTATCAATATCAATGGAGAGCTTCTCAGTCATCTTCGGTTCGCAGACGGCTTTGTGCTCATCGCTCACATTCAGAAGGCAATAATCAAACAAGTGAAGGAGTACGTTTACCTTGAACAAATACTTAATTTATCAGCGTCGTTGGCTCAGTGTTGCGATATTCAGTATTCGAATACCGAAGTTAAGTAATGCTGGACGCGGTCAGGACTCAAATGGGTGACCGCTTGACCGTACCGCTGGTCGTGGTTCCGATTCCACGTTAAACTGTAGGTCCCTTCCCTCTGCTTACATGGTGGTAGGGTTAAACCCGCACGGGTTGGTAACAACGCACTGAATGAAGATCGATCGAAGCGGCTATGAAACGTAGTTCTTGTTTTCCGTCCAGTTCAGTGTAGCCGGCTGGAATTGAGGGAAGCGCTGATATGGCACCTACCAACATAATTCACCGAGGTGTTTAGGCTGACATCACTCATTGGTACCAGAAAACTGGTGCATTAGGTGATGTAGCCATCCGTGTCAGTTTAAATTTTTAAAAAACCTACCTAAAAATTATCAATAGATGTTAATATAATAGCAGATTTATAAATAATGTATGTTCTGATACAAAATAAAGATACATCTTTGAAGATGTAAACCAATTATTCCAAACTTGGAAGCAGAAAACATTCAAAAGTATCCGATCCTAGTTACCTACCGATCTCGATCGCCATTTTTCACTCGTTTGTCATGAAAACTTACTGTTTTAAGGCAATATGTCCCTGTCTTTGTAAATTATTGTCTGTTTTAAAAATGTATTATGCATACATGTCTCTCAAAATAATCTAAGGCTACGGTACCTACGAGGAATGCGATTTAAAAGTTTGGACCTATGTAAATATGTAGTTTCCAAACATTGCTTTTTGGTAAATTAGACATTTCAACATGGCTGGATTCAGATTTCTTCAATCTATGGAATGCCAAACACACGATACCGTAAAAAAACGTATTCATTGCAAATCAACTATTCTGAATTCCCCAACGTATAATTTTGAAAATAATAAATAAACCAAATAAACGAATTGATTTATCTCTTCAAGTAAAAGTTAAATAAAAAGAACAATTATTCATAAATACAACCTCAAAAAATATACTTATTTTGAAATAAGAATCCTTTACTGCATGTTGAATGGTTTTATTATATTTAGAATTTATATTTAGAATTTACAAAATAAACAGCGAAAATTTTGACAGTTATTATCAAAGAATGAGCTTTTTACACAGTCGCGCTTTTTTCAATGGGGTGAGGTATTATCAATGCTGTAATGAATACCAACACTTCACTGTGTATAAACGATTTCATATAAAATCCTTCAGCATTACTATTGAACATCAAAATATGAATTAAAATGTATCATAAATTATTTACTTGTTTCAGTCTTTGGGCAACCACGAGTTTGACCACGGTGTGAGCGGTTTGACTCCATTCATCGAACATTTGAAGTCGCCGGTGTTAGCTGCGAACCTTGAGCTGAGCAAAGTACCAGAACTCGCCATAGAACCCAACCTGCACAAGTCTGTCGTCTTTAACGTCAGCGGAGTAAAAGTCGGTGTCATCGGATACCTCACTCCCGATACCAAGTTCCTGGCCGTCAGGAATGACGTCGAGTACATCGACGAAGTTGTCGCACTTAAGGAAGAGGTAGCTCTATTGAAAGAAAAGGGTGTAGAAATTCTCATCGCACTCGGACACTCTGGCTGGACCACAGACTTGAGGATCGCTCAGGAAGTTGAAGGAATCGATCTCGTAATCGGTGGACACACAAACACTTTCCTGTGGAATGGCACTGCTCCAGATGCAGAAACAATACAAGGACCGTATCCAACAATGGTAAGGCAAGCTTCGGGCAGGATGGTTCCCGCCGTACAGGCTTACGCCTACACCAAATATCTCGGGAAGTTGCACCTCGTCTTCGACGACCAGGGAGAACTCGTGAGCTATGACGGAAATCCGATCCTTCTGGACAACAGAATAAAGCAAGACCCCGAAGTTCTGAAAATCATCGAGCGCTATCGCGGTGATGTTATGAAAGTTTCTGATGAGGTCGTAGGATCCACGAGAGTCCTCCTAGAAGGCATCTCGTGTCGTCTGCACGAATGCAATTTGGGAAACTTGATAGCGGACTCTTTTATATACTACTACGCCATTAATCATCAAGGCGACAGATGGACCGATGCACCAATAGCAGTAATCCAGGGTGGAGGAGTCAGAGCATCGATCGACCCACCAGTGCGACCTGGCAGCGTAACCAGGGGTGACCTGTTGACGGTGATGCCATTCGACAGCCTAATCGCCACCGTGACCATGAACGGAACCATGTTCATGCAATTCTTGGAGCACTCAGTGGCGTCATATAACCCCGCCGCTGCTCCAGGACAGTTCTTGCAATTCTCCGGAGCGAGAGTAACATACGACCTCGCCAAGCAGCCGGGGCAACGCGTGGTGTCAGCGGTGGCCCGGTGTTGGGACTGTTTCGTGCCGCAGTTTTACGAGATCGATGCGTGGCGCGACTACAAAGTGCTGATGCCTCTATTCTTGGCGGAGGGTGGGGACGGATTTACGATGCTACAGGAGTTGCCTCGGGATGTGATGCAGTGGCAGGATTTAGAAGCAGTCGCGGACTACCTGCAGCGACGCAGCCCGGTGTACCCGGAGGTGGCGGACCGCGTAACGCTACTCAATGAAGATCAATTGGTAATTCCAGACCCAGACCCAGATTCGGCAATCATTGTCGCACCATCGGCAGCTCTTGCACTGCTAGTCGCCGTGGCTGTACTTAACTATGCGTCCTTATGATGTACCTATCTACATGTGACGCTATCTTAGTGAACTGAAGACTTTAAAGAAAACCATTTTTGTATTATACCGAAATTGTATTTATTAAAAGAAAATGTTTTATTTTTTAAATTACCATTTTATATGTTTAATTTTTCCCTAAAGTTATGTGTTCAGATATATGAAATAAATTACCAAATACAATAAAAACATAAAACAATCCAGCAAGCAATACCTCTGGACAATTTACTTACACTCTTAAATGTGAATTTTGAACGAATTCGGTTCAAAGGCGCAAAGTTATCTATCAGTCACACACAAATAAAAAGTAGATAATCGAAGCTCTAATTTAATTTAAATTTTGTAATTGTAATTGTAATTAATTGTAATTTTGAATGAAGTACATATTTTATAAAAAGCCCCATTTAGTTGAATTTAAATTGAAATTCAAATTAATTATTTGAATTTCATTTATAAAGGCCGCTACCACACAAACTCGGTCATTTTTCTCAAAATTTCCAAAAAAAATTTGCTCTTCGAGTCATTTTTGCGTGTGCACGCATACTTTGTGCCTAAACCGTTTAACTGATTTCGTTCAAAATTAATAATTTAATGTATAATTACATAATAAATTAATAGTTTAAATAAATTGGCCAGAGGTATAATTAGTTGTTTAAAATTCTAAATTAAAATTAAATATATAATGAATAAATATATACAGCTGTAATATTTACAGGAAACCAAATATTATATATTAAAGTAAAAATATATTTTTAACTTATTTTACACCTGATTGTTGTGCCTCCGCGCCGATGCACAAAGAATTCGGTTTTCGAGTGGGAGCTGTGAAGACATACACTACATGGAACACATCGGTAGGGAGTGCATTCCAAAGTTTCGCAGTGTGGGAGATGAAAGAAACACTGGAGTATTTAGTCCACACTTCAGGCAGCTCTACAGTAAATGGATGCATTCCCTGTCTGTTACACGTGGACCATTATTCCAAGGTGGACCTATGGTGAAACGTTAAAGTCGGAATTGTTTTGAACATCAGTGATATTCAGATAATATTCAAACAGAAAGACATTCAGAGCGTTCACCGTTGATCAGCCGATAAACACTGACTTATTTTTTTTGCCCGTGAATTCACCCGCGTGAACTAATGCTGGCTGCATCAACGGAGCAACGGATCGTTGTGATTTTTTTTAATAAAGCTAGTTTATAGGCTGGAAAGTGACACAGCCTACTTTTTTGCCCGCGACTTCGTCCGTGTGAACTTTATTGCTGGGTGTTTGTCATCTAGGCATTACGTACTATTATGTTTATTGATAGAGATAGTTTATGGGCCGGAGAGTGCCATAGGCTACTTTGTTTCGACCGCGACTTCATTGCCGCCGGGGGTTAAGACCGCGGTTAAAAGCTTGTCTACTTATTATTACAAGGATTTTTTTAAAAGGCGGTTAAATTTTTATTAATAGTGCTTATTTCATGTGTCTACAGATACAACTTAACTAAAAATTTTATTGTTATTCTTCAGTAGTATAAAGGCTGACGCGTCTTGAAGTCCCACCCATGTTTTTATTTTTCTTCGTATGCCCCGGATTCTCGTAGAGACTGCCCTTATGATGTAGATTTGCATTTTGTTTTTAGCCATCCGACTATTTGCCAGTAAGGCTTCTGCCACTTGTCAACTAATTTTGTTGCTCTTCGTTTAATAAATGTGTTGTATTCGACACCGATGGCTCCATCGCAGGATATTACATTACCAAGGGCGTGAATGATGCTCGGAGGTCTTCGGCCGCCCTGTCATATTTACGGTGTTTTGCATGTGAATGGTTATGTGATATGTTGTACCCGGTGGTTTTGTATGAGGAGGCGTCAGCATTTACTATGAGAACGTCAAAGAACGCTTTCCTCGGTGCTTCCCAAACTCCTTGAAGCATGAGGTCACCTTTAAGTGCTGGACTATTATATTGAGCTTCGCCCGTGACTGGTTCGACGGGGGCTGCACCCCATGCTAGTTCGGCAAAATCTTTTCAATCGTCTCTGTGCTGGTCATGGCTCTGCTTTACAAGTCCTCCTTTTTTCAGTTATCACCGTGGTTCAGGTCGAACTACTTCTCACCGGATCCATCGCAAAAGTTTGGTAGTCCTGTTGGTTCGTATTTTTCGAGGGCGATTCCTCTTCTGGCAAGCTATGCCCTTATTCCGTCCCAATCGACGACTTCGTTCGCAATTTTACGCCTTATGCGTAGCGCCAGATGCGACAGATTCTCTAAGTTTAAAGCTATGATAGCCATAACGTAGAAGCATTGTCTTTCACTGCTCTGCGTCCGTTCCGCTTGGACCTGCTCCACCAGATAGTTGTCTAGCACTTTCTATATGCATATGTGATGCGGTTATATTAACATAGGCTAGGTTTGGAAATTCGTGATCACTGAAGTCGTTTAGGTCGGGATTCGCCTGTTCGGGATGTTTGTCTTTAAGAATTTGCAGCACTGTTTTTTCATCGATCTGGTCGTCAAGGCTTAATTAATACACCAGTGCAGCCACGGTCGGTAATCCATCTTACGGCTTGACGAATTTTGCCTTGGAGCATCAATCGGCTAAAGACACGGGCTTTATCAAGAATTTAGGACACTTACATTGCATACCTATGCCCTCTTTACAAGAATAGATTTTATATGTTTCATGAAACAGACATAATTCACACTTCGCCGGACATAAAGGTGAATACAGTTATCACCAGTGAGTTGTTTTTCCAGGAATAACCACCCAGGAACGTTGTTATGAAAAACAATTCCTGCAGTGGAACTAATCACCCGACTTTTCAGGATATTATTGAAAGCCCCATTCACGCTATTGCCTTTGATCACTAACCTTTCAATATCTTTATCATAATTTGCGTCCCTCGTGAACACCCTTCCCGGGAACACAAACACATTCAGTTGTTCCATCTTTTCGTCTCCTATTCTTACATTGCACTCAGTGACTTCACCATTTCTCGAACACCATAACTTTCGTCTTACTTGTATTTATTGTCATTCCTCTTTCGTTGTACGCATTTATCATTGTTAAATCATTTATCTTTGGAGCCTCTTCAGATGAAGCTAACAGATTGCATCATCAGCATACAAGAAGCGTTTTACCAAAAAAACATTCATCATTAATCCGGTCTCGCTCTCTTTCAGACTTGACACACAACTGTCCATACATAGACTGAAAAACAGTGGCGACATTACACAGCCATGTTTCACAAAATAATGAAAAAATAATTAAAATAAACACATAGTGACATCCAATAGACTTTCGTTGGTAGAAAAAAAAATATGCAGCTTAAATTGAGGAATAATAAAGACATGAACAAGTGGGAAAGACGATCTTTCAACGATAGCATTGGCCCGTCTTACCATTATTACTCGAGTAATGCCTATTTCTGACATGACAGGTGGTAGAGCCCGAAGAAACTTTGACACCACGATGTATTTAGGACCATTGGTTCCGAAATATAGCCAATACAAATTCAAAAAGAATTCAAAGAAGTTTTCTCATACATAAGAGAGTAAATAATATTTTGACATCAGTCTGCAAATATTAAAATGACAATATCTTAAGAACGGAGCTCCTTAGAGCAAAAAGAACAACATTTTTTTTTTACTGTAATAACTTCTAACGTGTCCTCATCATGACCTAATAAACATTAAAATGTTAATATCTCGAGAGTGGAGCGCCGCAAAACGAATAATAAATTGAAATTATGAAGACATCTCAAAAAATAATCATTGTTTTATTCCGTCTGACTGAGTAATTGACGATTGAAACGGTTTTTGGAGTTATGTTTGTGAATACATTTTATCGAGAAAGTAATGTGAAATTTTCGGGCAACCCACGGCAGGGGTGTAAATGCCAATTTGAATATATGTTCACAAACGTGTATTAAAGTACCTACCTACAATTATTATTACAATAAGTAATAAATAAAGTTCGACATTTTGATTCAGAGGCGGATTCAGTTAGCTCCCTAACCCCTCCGCGGTATCCTAGGCCGATGCGCACTGCCGCGCCGTTAT
>WYDE02201099.1:0-10219 GCA_009867175.2 Adela reaumurella
GCGGCAGAGGTGTGTCAGGATCGTGGCACGTGGAGATCCGTTGTCTCTGCCTACCCCACTGGGAAACAGGCGTAACGTTATGTATGTATGTATGTTCCTTCGTCTTGCTTGTCAGTAATAGATGGATGAAGATGTTTATGACGTTTTTTTAAGGAAACTGGCTACGGCACTGCACCAGTTTGACATCAGTAATGTGATGTCAGCGTAATATAACTTGGTGAATTAGGAAGTTGTCATTTCAGCGTTTACCCCTGATGGATCCGGCTACACTGAACTCTACTGAAAACAAAAACTATTTTTCACAGCCACTTCACCAGCAATCATTCAGTGCGGTGGTACCGTGGTAACAATCGCGTCAATTAAACTCTACCACGTAGTAAGGATGGATCTACAGTTGGAATTCGAACCACGGCCAGCCTCAACAGTCGGAAGGTAACCCATTAATAAACCAATAGCACCCGGTGTTGGTTGCTACCGACCGTCAGCCTGCTGACGAGGGTGACTGCGACGAATATTGATTGGAGTTTCATTATATAGCCTACCAGCATGTTTTTTTTATATAGACAACCAGCATATGTGGCAGTGCCCAAAACATCAAAACTTCAAAACTAGCAGATCGGACACAGCCAATAACACCACTCCTCACGAAACCACGCTCAGAGAGGCGCCGTACCAGCTAAATGGCGGAAGATAAGGTCGTTGTCCAATTTATTAACACGCCTTTTGAAGATCCCCAGGTTATATGTAGGCGGTAGGGAATACACTCTCCGGAAGACCCTTCCTTATTTTCGCCGTACGTCACAGAAACGATTTCGAAAAACGATGCGTTCTCAGAAATATGGTATCAACAACATATGGATGTTGCGAGCGAGTCGGGCGCGTGTGGCGGGCGGATATGAATCGGGGCAGGAGTGATTAGGGAAGCCAGTTCATCGGAACATCGACGATGGTAGTGCCTATAAAACCGTCTAAGCTACATGCATTAGCTACATACATACAATGCTGCGATAAATTCGTACATTAAACGGTAAGTTACATACAGCTGATGGGTTAACAAAAACCGCATAAATATGAATGATGTATTGCAACTTGCAACACTGGCCTGTTGCAAGATCGTGTGCAATGAACGGTGTATTTCCGGTAGCCGACTTGCATTAAGAGATTCAATTTATCGTGCACACTAGAGCGTAAAAGTGTTGACTCTATCGTGGCATGATACAGTCGCACAGTGTTGCCAGATGTTTTGAACCCATGTCGTTCAATTTGAATTTTTATGTTGCCCAATTTACACAATATTTTTGAAATATTGCGAATATTCCAAAAATAAATAAAGTTAACCAAACCAGTGTCAGATTAGCCAAGTGGGCAAGAGCACGCCTCTCAAACGGGAGGTGCGGGTTCGATGCCCACCGGGAGCATAATATTTATAACTTTCGAATTTGTGCTAAATGACCGCTGACACTCCGTTGAAGGAAAACATCGTGAGGAAACCCTCTTCCAAGCCCGGTGGTCACCGGAAGTGTGTGACTAAAATCCTCTCATATCATGTAAATGAGTGAGGCCTGTACCCAGCAGTGGGCGAATAAAACGGCTGCAAAAAGAAGAAAGAAGAACCAAACCATAAATTTTGGGTGACTTTTTTGTAATAGTTTTAATTTATCAGCCGATTTTTTTCTCCTCAAAGGTAGCGAGGTAGCCCAACGGCGACACTTCGCCCAATCTGTCAACACTGCCGGCGCCGATGTCTTCGCATTGCCGCCACGCCGGCAGTGGAGTGGTCATCTATATGTACTATTGTTTTTTATGGAGTCTCATCGTGGATGCATCACATCTCTTATAAGTTTCAGAAGTCTACAGGACCATATTACACACACAAACAAATTAAGAGATATGCACACATAAATACATACAAGAGACACATATCACAGCAAAGTAAGTTAGGTAATCATTATTTCTTGTTTGGCTGCGTCAATATTTCCGACCAATGCGCAAACATACGATTTCCACCTAACAGTGCTGTTAGGTGGCAAACAGTACAGTACCTTATGCTGTTCCTGCTGTTGAGAACACGCTCCTGAACCCGAATATCCTACTGCGCATAAGGCATAGAAGTCGTACACTCTAGCATCTGGAAAACATAGTAGATGCACTACAAAAACGTGGCATCAGTTGCCTAAATATATTATTATATTGCACTCTTATGCCATTATACGCAATCTTGGTGTAATCCGTCCATAGCTGGCACGTATAAAATGTTTGACAAAAAGCCCAAAAAGAGTCAGTTTTACTTCCTCTGTCCATTTTGCGAAGCTCCTGGCCACCAGTGCTGGCCACTATATTTGTCGCCACCGCCAGACACCTAAGCTGCCTCTCAATACCGGCATCGTCCTTCAGGCTTGAAGGTAATATATGGCCTAACTAGGTACTTGGACCGTTCAACCTGTTTTATGGCAGTATTGTTGATGTATACCGGCAGAACATGACTCCCATCTCTTTCGTTTCTGAAGACCGTCATTTGGGCTTTATTAACATTGTAGACAAGCCCGTGTTCTGCCGCAATCTCTCAAAAATACCGATTAGTTTCCTATACCTTTGATTGAGGGACGCAGCAGCACCATGTCGTCTGCATAGCTCACGTTATTTATATTCCTAGAATTGAGATGAAGTCCAATTTAAGAGGCTTTCCTGTAGATGCATTTTAGCACATTACCTCAGCCTAAATATACCTAACCGTAAATGATATTGATTTTTTTATTATAGGGAGTCAAAAGTAGAGGTTTCATACTTTTGGCTCCCCGTAATAAAAAATCAATATCATTAATAATATGAGTAAATGATATTGATTTTTTATTACGGGAAGACTACAGTAGAGGTTTCATACTTTTGGCTCCCTGTAATAAAAAATCAATATCATTTACGGTTACGGATATTTAGGCTCAGGTAATGTGATAAAATGCATCTGCAGGAAGCACCTTAAGGCAAATAAGCCTTTTCGCGCCTATAAGGCGACGCATGCGCTTCTAGTTAAAAGAGCACTGAAAGAAAAAATTAAATAGGCTTGTGTTTGCCTAATGAATTTAATACTGTCATCAATTCGTCGTACATGTAATAAGTATTATATGTATGAAAGAGAATTCAATAAGTGCGTGTGTGGGTCAGGCCGCGAACCCAGATCCACAGCGCTTAGTGATTCACAGCGACGCCGCTGAGCCACCGGCTGAATACTAAACAGCTGATTACACTTCTCCGGAACATCATTACCACAGTATATCTGCTGCAGGTTAGAGAATCGAGAATATTAAATATCGCTACACCTGCAGACATAGACAAATTTACAGACATTATTTATTAATAAATTACTTAATTTTAAAATATACGTCGTGAATTCATCATTACATTCACAGACGAGTTAGAGACAAATGCTTAACGAAATCGAACCTGCGATGACGCGACGATCCCATAATATATTCATATTACGAGTACATATTATGATAAGAGACGATGTTCGTAATTAATTAGAACCTGTATAAAAAAAAGAAACTTCAATGTGTTGTAAAGATTTTTATTTCCCACTTCTTTTTTCAGCCATTTTATTCGCCCCACTGCTGAGTACAGGCCTCTCTCATTTTACATGATATGAGAGGATTTTAGTCATACACTTCCACGGTGACCAACCGGCTTGGAAGTGGTTTTCTTTTATAATCCACATAAAATATTTATATATTTTGGGTTATTTCGCCATCAAAGTGCTGTACGCCAAAGTATTTTAACCTAAACTGTCAAAGCCTACAGATTACCTATGAAAAATACTTTTTAATTTTACCCTACAGAAAGTAGTTTTGTACGCTATTCTAGTGGGAGCGTTGGGAACTAACCAAGCGGCGTGGTCGAGCTGGAGATGTCCGCCGAGCTGCGTGGGGAGCGCGGCGCGCGGCACGTGCACGCCGAGCTGCGGCGCGCTCACCGTGTGCACACGCTCGCGAAGCTTCTCGCGCACGAACAGACGCAGGATGCGGAACGTCGCCTGGAACCACAGCGGCGCCGTCACGATCAGCACTTTCTTCAGCTTCGCCGGATAACCGCCCTGCAACAATAAAAAACACTTCATTATTTTCTTTATAATATATAAAGTCTTCATAATAACTAGTGCACCAGCAGGATTTTAACTATCGAATATAGCTCTATTTCCACTAAAACATTATTAATTATTACTAACACTTTAAATATATAGTTCTACGATCGAATTAAGAAAGTTAAATTTTCTAAAATATAAAATATCTCTAAAAATATTTCTGAATTTATTTTCATAAATGTTTTCACTACAAGATTATGACGTTTGTAAGTAAAGTATTTGATTGTCAAACTCATTTTTGTTTCTTTTTATTTTTTAATGTTTGCGTTCTATTCCAAATTTTTCTTATTGTTTATACTATTTATTATTGTAATATAGATGGTTTTTATTTTTTTGTATCCAGTATCAGATATGAAATATTATTACTGTATGGAGCCTTTTTAGTCTATGTTCAATTTATATAATAACGTTAATTTTTTGTATTTTACGGTCAGGTTCCTGAAAAAGAAACAAGCATGTATTAGTAATCATGTCACATATTACACGCCATTCATTATACATTTCACTTAGGGTTTCGAATTGGGTTGACGACTAAATCGGCCAAGTACTCCTCAACAATATAGTACGCCTTCCTAACCAGGATAATACAATAAAATAATAAAAATAAATACATATATGGTAACAGAAAGTCTTGCAGTTCTTTTCGCGTCTCTCAGTACGTGGTAAAAGCCTTGTACAATAAGAAAGCAAAGAAAGAAGTGAAAATATCTCTTATATGCTGTAATTTACCGGAGTTCTATCTTGCAGCACAACACCAATTACTCTGCTTACCCCGATTGTCGGGATTAAGCGTGAGGGATAAATATGTACGTATGTATAAATTTCAATAAACGTTGAAGTTCTTGAACGTCGTCTGCCGCGGGCAAACGATGAATTCGCGCTGGCGAGTGCCGGGAGTGTTGGAAAAAAATTGGAGACACGCATCTCCAGCAGTGGACGATTCAACACTGATGATGATGATTGACTTCAAAATCTTTGGTTCTTTAAGAAAATGTATGTTTTTAGAGAGTACATACGCAATTTCCGCCAACATAACTGCTGGTGCAACTTTTTCCGTGGCGAAAGCTCTAGGCGATAAATCGACATTAAAAAGACAGCATTTTGAATGGGTCGCTAAGCAGTTAAAGTGGATCTACAGAAGCGATTGCGATAAAGGAAGACAACGAGAAAGGAGCCGTAAAATTCCGTCTCATAAAATTTCAGAGATTGTAAGTAAACACCACGGTAAAAGTAAGAGATTGTAAGTAAACACCACGGAAAAATTACTACTGGGCTTGGCGTAACATCTCAGGATTTTCTCTCCAGAACCATCATATTTATTACGTTTTCGCATTCCGATTAGATAATCACTGCATCCGGAAATTAATTGTATTTCACATAGCAGTGGAAATGACGATCGCGATCGTCAACTTTAAATGATCTCGTCCAACTATACGGCGTGATTGCCATTAACAGAACGATGCCGTACGGCATCGCTTCGCTCGCTCGCAGAGGTCGCCGAAATTGTCAAACTTTACGGAGTGATTTCATCTACACCACGATGCCGTACGGCACCGCTTCGCTCGCTCGCCGTAGTTGCCCAACTTTACGGCGTGATTTCCATCTACACTACGATGCCGTACGGCACAATAAATTACATCATGTACCTTTTCACCCTCTACCCGATACCGTTAACGCCGTATTTCCAGGTGCCCCGCTTACTCAGAAACATTCGAACTTGTGGAGGTCATTTCAATAGGCAAATAATTTACAGCCACGGACGGGGTGAATTAAATTTTAAATTTAATTTTAAATTTAAATAAATTCTCGTTTAAATTTTGTTCCAAGAAATTTTCTCAGGGTTACCAGGGGCAGATGTCTGCACAATTTCGTGGACTTCGGACCATGGTATCCCACTGCGCAGTTTACGAACAACAACCAAAAACGTAACACTTAGGCTATGCACAGTTCAGTAGTTTTAAATAGACATTAACAACAATAGAAACCGGAAGTAAAATCTTTCGCAGTTTTAAATTCAGGTTAATAATATCCTCATCTATGGCCTACATTTGTATCTTCTGGCGTGCCATCGCAACTCAACTTGTAACAACAATACTCTTGAAAGTAACGTAATCCTGACCCACTTTCCCTCAAACAATAGTGGCCGGAAAACAACCCATTCTTTACAACTGAAAAGACATTCATGAAATTTACTGCGGGAGAAAATTCAGAGTGAAATTATGAATTAGTTCGCAGCGACTTTAATGAACTCTCGGATGTCTGGCAAGTTTATTTTCTTCGTTAGACGCCTTGGGAGCCCGTCGGTTGAAACATGCGAGGCCATTATTTAGTTAAGTGGATTTCGTGAAAAAGCTTTACTACGGCGGTAAGGTACAGAAAAACTCGGAATTTTATTAAAATAATTCAATTTTACTGTTGATAATCACATTAAAAATAAGCATTATTAAAAGTATACGACTAGTTTGTTATTTTATCAATTAAAACAAAGTGAAGTGGATGACTGAAAATACTGAGTCCAAGCAATTTATTTTTTATTGAAAGGGTGACATATGGCGCTGATCTAGCCAGAAGGTGTCTACGCCCATGGACATTCGGTCGTATGCGGAGGTTGCGAATGCCACGCTGGCCTGACCAGGTCTATTCACGCCCCTCTTGAAGGGAAGTATGCAATAGGTGAAATTCGAACCCGCGATCTCCAGATCATGCGTCGTTCCGGCTTCATGAATTACTGAAAATGCTTGTTACTAAATATTATACGAAAGCTATTTAGAAGTCCACATTTCCGTATGCTTGTCTAAGTTACGCCCTACATAAGTGTTTTTCAAACTGTGGGTCGCGAAGTCTTGCTCAGGGGGGCGTGGTTGCAAGCCAGGTAAAAGTAAAAAGCAAGGGGTGATTGTCTACAAACAACCCTTTGTTTTTTACTCATACAGGAACTACAATAAAAAAAATCCACGTGTTTGCACTGCTATGATCTCTTACGGTATGTATGTATATATATGTGCGTATGGTATAGTTCTTAGTTCTTTGTTCAGCATTCTTGTGGTAGTACGCTACACTTGAATTTGTCAAAATATGAAATTTTACATCCGGGCCGATTAATCCCATGAAGAAGAACCAGCAAGAAACTTCGAATGTTTTTAACGTATTTCTTACAATACGTTGTGACTAACTACACAACAGACACCGCTTACAGTGTTAAATTACAGTTTCAGAGCTTCATTATAAAAAAATCATTACATACATACATACATATCACTCACGCTAAACCCCGAGAATCGGGGTAAGCAGAGCAATCGATGATGTGCTGCGGAACTCCGGTGAATTACAGCACAACACCGACCACCACATTTCGCAAAATGTTCGGACAAGACAGCATGTAAGGCACGAAAACTCACCTACTGCATGACTTGGCAGAAGTACCGTGCCAAGGTGAGAGGTGGCGAGCCTGTCGTCCTTTATCACGGCATCTTATCCTTATACCTTAGTCGCCTTTTACGACATGCATGAAAAGAGATGCAGTGGGGTCATTCTTTTAAGTACCGGCCCCACACGGTACTGATAAATAAGTTGAGTTATGTCTGTGGAATGACAACCGATATTTAAAAAAATAATAGATTGTATAGCATTGTATATAATCCATACACAAAATACTGCACTCAAATTTTCCAGTTGAAACAGTTGAATTATTACGGAATTAACAAGTGAATGAGTTTGGGTACCGTGAAGTGTGTTCACGAGAGACGGAAAATAAGATAAAGATATTGAAAGGCGAGTGATCTAGTCTAGGGCAATAGCGTGAAATTATTCAGCCCAGCCAGTATTTGAACCTGGAGCTCCAGCTGTAGCTGCCGGCGCGTTAACCAACTTCGCTACCAGGCTGACTGAACAACTCAGTTCATATTTGACTGATGTGAGCTAACCTAAACGCGGAGATCGCGTTAAATAACTATATGAAACTATTCATGAATTTCGAATGCAAAATGTTGCAATGCAATGCATGTTATTTTGTCAGTCTGGTAGCGAAGTTGGTTAACGCGCCAGCAGCTATAGCCGGAGACCCAGGTTTAAATCCTGGCTGGGCTGAATAATTTTTTAGAAGTTATATGAATTTTCATGTAGTATACATATAATATGATGTTAAGTCTATGTTTACAAAAATGGTTGACCCTGCACACTCAAGTACATTTTATAATTTTTCTCTCTTTACTCCTTCACTGATGCATCCATAAACAGTACACTGCACAATTCATGACAGATGCGATAATGCATGACAACATGCCATAGTTTGATTTCTAACTTCATATTTTACGATATACCCATCCACCAAACAGGTCGCTCTCAACAAAGAGCCTTGAGCCTTGCACCAGCATCACCGCAGGGTCAGCCATCGCCTCACTCAACCATATGGTGTGGTGACGAAAAAAAAAACTGATTTTCAACAAAGTTTCTCGAATGTTGATGTTTTTTCACCAGAATCTTATTTCTAGACTAAATACAAGATAATTTTATTCTTACGCGTTTTTTACTGAAGTCGATATTTCCGCAGAAAAAACACAAAACTTACTTTTTTCCGAATTTCATCAGGGTGAGAGACGACCCTGATATCACCGTAAGACCAATAGCGATGCATTACAATGAACCAGTGGCAACTAGAAATTTTTACGATACATTTGAGCTTTCAGTTTTAATATTGCCCCTATCATACATAAATTACTTAATGTTCTGATACTCCTGAATACAGAAAAAAGGAGCAAATAACAAATAGAATTTAAGAAGAAGAAGTATGAGTTTTATAATTGTTTTTGGAGCAATAAAGAATTTCTATCTATCTATATACCTAAGTATGATACCTGGCCAATGGCCAAAGAAGTTGGAGTCCTGTATATCCTGTATCCTGTACCCTGTATCCGGTACCCCAGTACAAGTCCGTATGCATGCTTATGCCTGGCGTATACCGAGTTGCTTTGTGAAACATCAAGCTATTTTCCTGATAAGAGGTTAAATTGCAACGCTCTTAATTCTAGCTGTGAACCTTTAATAAATGGTGAACAATGATAAACAAAATCGATGCACACTCTGCAATATAATAAGAATAACGGAGAACCTCGATTTTTTACCATTTATGGGAAAACATAAATTTGAAGTGCTAAATGCCTATTCTTTATATAAGAGTGAATAGCTTCATTTTAATGTAAGTCAGTAATAATTTGTCATAAATAACTTTTTCATGGACGAACCATGATTTACAATTTCTTATAACATTTCAACGAGATAATGTTCTAATTGATCAGTGACACTATTATCCATTAAGTTCATTAAAAGATAAAGAACAAAGAGTTCTTGTGCTAGCCGGAACAGAATGTATATGAAGACACATTCTTTAAAAAAAATTTATTGAGTAAGCATTCTGTACCTCATTGCTTCACACATAATTTAATAAAAAGTAATCATAATTCGGTTTAGGAATCGCCTTAATAACAGATAAACTCCCCGTTTGGCAAATCCTCAACCCCCTCGTGTCCGTATCGGACTCGGTTTGGACGAACACAAAACGGGGGCGAAGTGGGCACCCAAGTGCACGGTTGTTTTGAATTGTTGCTATAAGCAAAGTTTGCCCCCGAACAGTCCCCCATGCGCGCCCACCGTCCAAACCCATCTCCCTATAACGTCTTAGAGCAATAGTACGTATCGTACGTGATACAAAACTTGGTTATTTATGCCCCATCTTGAATAGCGATGTCCGAAAGCAAAGTGCCATTAGGACCCAAATATTTGTTTTGTCCTCGTCAAATCGCGGATAAGGATTTTAACATTTCAAACGTGCTGACGATTCGGGGCCTTGATTATTTCTATAATTAACAAGTAGATAGCTATGAATACGGCCCAACATGGAAGATAAATTGTTAATGTTTATATAAATTATACATTCGTAATTAAAGATGTTCCACAAATTTGTTTACTAGAAGCAGAGACGACTCTGCTAGAAGGTATGTGCGCAAATGTCAGGCCTACTACCGGCGTAATATCACTCGAGTGAGTGAAGAGATTTCAGCCAATCGTATGCGTTAACGCACTAGAGATCAC
>WYDE02201110.1:0-10218 GCA_009867175.2 Adela reaumurella
GCGTCGTCGCCGCCCGTCCGTCCGTAACTGCGAGCGGAGCACTCGCGACTGATGTGTATTGAGGAGTATTGAGAGTTTGAGGCGCGGAGGCATAAGGCGCGTTTCGGACGTTTGTATGGAGTTAACATACTGCTCTCTTCCCTGTACTGGGGTTACGCAGAACGAATCCTTCGAATTTTCTAGGAGAATCCTCTTAAATAAAGTAAACAAAAAGTTGTTGTATGTTTTAGACCAAATGACTATAGACCACCGGCGCCTGTCATAACACATTGAAATTGTTTCTGTACCGTACCCTGTATATCTGGATATGGACATAATGTCAGCCAATGTTGTAACGTCGGCAGCGTTTGTGTTTGAAGTGAACAGTGAACGGACGTATAGTGTTGCGTGCGACGTCGCACCCCGGACCTTGTGTAAATGACATTAAAGACTCTTTCGAATCTACGTTACGACTTTCCTTTTTTTAAGGGACACACTTTTCGTTTGGACCATTATTAACTTCTAGATAACAATCTAATAAAATAGATAACGTATTAAAATGTTTTTTTTTATTTATTTGATGGCCTTATATTTCGGAAATTTCGGACAATGTGGTTTTCAAATTCTTGTACAGACGCCTAGTTTCATATCTGTGCATAGTTTTCCCTCCAATTTGCAATCGCAGCGGCATAGAGAGAAGCCCCGCGCGCTGCTCCGCTGCCGACAGTTTTATGCAATATGAGACGAAGATTACAAAGACACACTTATCTCTTTCACCTCGCGCTCTTCCGTCACGTGATCGGGTCCAAAGTCTATGATGCACAGAAATGAGACTTGTTGACTGTACATACTCTCATCTCGGAATAGCTTGTATGTACTGATACAAGCTATAGCTACTTTCTCACAACACAAACCAAAACTGAAAAGTTTAAACTGAGCAATTGAATTCTACAACTATTGGTTTTAAAGTTTGAGCAACTGAATTCTAAAACTATTGGTTTTAAAACAAAATTCTCTATTTGAAGGTTAGGCCAGACCTTAAACTATCGCCGCACTAGTTCCATCACCTCCGCTCTTTTTTTTTGCACTTTTCTATCAACACAAATTATCCTCAACACTGTAAACTCTGTCCCACATTTGTAAACTACTAGACTTCTAGTGAAAAAATAATATTATATTATTTTGTTTATTGGCTATAATAAATATAAATAATGTACATGATACAATAGGTGAATCGAATGCCCTAAGATATCTACCGCACGGAAAATCAGTGATTGCCATTAAAATTTCTAATAAAAAATGCTAAAAAAAACATTAAGAGGATCCACCGCACTGAATGAAGGTCGGTCGAAGCGGCTATGAAACATAGTTCGTGTTTTCCGTCCAGTTCAGTGTAGCCGGCTGGAATTGAGGAAAGCGCTGATATGGCACCTACCTACATAATATTCACCAAGGTGTCTAAGTTGACATCACTAGTACCAGAAAACTGGTGCATTAGGTGATGTAGCCTTTCGTGTCAGTTTCAATAAAAAAATATCCTTGAAATGTGACCATTTTTATCCTGCCAAAAAAAAACGTATAGTAACTACTGAAAAGTGTGGAAGGTTCCACGGAAAGTGTGTCCGGCCGTCCTTTCAATTAGTAATATCAGCTTTTTGTATCTTGTATAAGTGTTGGCTGTGAAGTAGATAAATAGAAAACGAACCAATTTCATTGACGAGCCAGTGTGAATACCGCTTTAATTTAATTTAGAATAATGCCGTATTTGCATAACCTTTGGATGTGGGTGTTTTTAAGTTCCAAATTATTTGAAAATTAGTTATTTATTATAATCTGGACCTGACTTGTACGTGCCTGTATCGTTTGTGTATTATACTGTGCCCCAGTATTCTCGTGGGCGGAGGTGTGGTGGGGATTTGATAAATACCAGTAAGAAGCCTTAATGGTATTGTAATTAAAGAGAATAACGAGAGTAGACCTGCTGTATTGTGGTACCCAAGTAACGATTGGTCGGATCCAAGTAACGATTGGTCGGATCCAAGTAACGATTGGATAAAATTCCAAAGAGTGATCATGAAATAATAATTGGTGTTGAAATAACGATTGGCGGTATTAAAATAATGATTGGTAGTATCCAAATAATGGACACAAAACTAATGGTTTTCCGTGTTATTGTGAAAACAGGCAGAACAGCAAAATAATCACTTTACACAGTACATATTCTCGAAATTAAGTGGAATTCCTAAAGAGAAAGATGCACAAACTGTTTATTGAGGATAAAGAGGAATTAAGAGTTCCAAAATATTAAGAAAATCTATTTCATTAAAGCGGGTAAACATTTCTATTCCATTTATGAGATTAACAATTATTATTAAAATTAACAATATTATTATTGTCTTTACTTTTTATTCATAAAATAAAATTACTTCAAAGGCTGGCTCGTCACTCTCTGTAAAAATAGGCTTATCATTTTCAGGTATCAAACCATTATAGGGCGTATCTTACCAAGATAATTTTTTTTAACTGGACACTTTTCGTCATTATGAGCGTGCTACCGAATTAATTTATTTTAATTAGCTTAATAAAAATACACCGTTCAAATATTTTGACGCGTTGGGCGCCAATATTTTTCTTTGAAGAAGGTGACTTTCATGATTTTTTAATATAAATATATGCACGCTTAGAATAGGGAAAATAATGCTTTGTCGAAAAAAAGTGTCGTGGTAAGTTTACAGCCTGTTTAATTTTTTTTTCAAAAATAGTGTGTTAATGAAATATATTGCGAACATGGTAACTCCATCTTAACTAGTTTCTGTGTGTAGCGCGTTGCTTACTCTAGGAGCAGCTCAGTGTGTGCTACTCAGAAAAAAAAGTATATAAACGCAATTTAAAAGATTTGAGCGTTTTGTTCAGAAACTTTAAATACCAGTAAATTTTCTCAATTTCAATTCAGTGCGGTTCAATGCGTCTATAGTGCAAATAATCTATACTTTTATTGTTAAATTATTAAATTTAATTTATTATATAACCTAACCTAACCCGAATCGACTCTAGTTGGTCCAGTTGTTTAATGTAGATTATTTGAGCTGTGGACGCATTGAACCTGCTCCCTTCAGTCCTACGATGACATAATTAATTTCTTCTCTGATTTTGAAAATTTTCCGTATTTTGCCATTTAAACAAAAATCAGTTTCCTAAAAAAAAAATCGGTAAAATTCTTATCTCATACAAAGAAAATTCTAAAATTTTATCAAAACATTTCTAAAGTTACTGCTTCGAGCTGCTTCTGAATTGTAAAATTTACTAAGACTTTAACGCCGCCAATTCCATTTTAGATTGGTCACAGATAGCAGTGTTACATAAAAACTTCTTAAGATGTCGGACATCGCTGAACAAAATGCATTTTGAGGTCAATTTGATACTTAAAAATATTGAAAAGTAAACTATGGAAGTAATTAATAAAAAAACTTGAAAACTATAGTGAAAAAATTACAAGGGATATTTTAGGATAGCAATCTGTAACATAAAAGATACGTTGTAATTTTCAGTATTTTACGAACTTAATATTATAACTTATTTGTGGTGTATAATATTATATATAATCGTCTTATATGAACAGGATACCTAAGCTTGGTTATTTTTTAAAGAAATGTGAAAGCTTGTCCATTTTCGTTTTTTGTTTCAAGCGATCTTATGTAATGTATCCAACATCATTTAATATATTTATCTATTTGGCTTTTTTTCCCGAGCAACGAAAGGTTATGTGTTTACGAAGTATTAAAATAAAGAAAAATACATTTTCTTTAAATACAATTTCAATTATCTAAAAAAAACTTTAGTTGTGTTTTGGCATGCCGCATAGTTAAAAAATGTTTATTATTTTTTTTAATAAAAAATTTATTTTTTGCTCCGATGATAATATGTATCTTTAGTCATTCCAGGGTCTCGCTTTGATTTATTGAAGTATGTTTTCATTGATGTGATGTAACTTTATGAAATAGTTATATTTTAAATTATTATGTCATCACAAATTAATGCTAACCTCTTTGTGTGCTTTGGTTGGTATACATTCTGGTTTGTGTCTGCTCTTTTTTTTCAATAAATTTTGACTATTAGTTCGATAAATTTTTGCTAATAATAAAAACAAATAATTTGAGACAATTTTATAAAATATACTAACTGCATTAAAAATTCTAGAATACCCAGCTGTTAAAATTATACGATGTTAACGTTTATAATATTCGATGAAATTCTTAATGTCTTCTCTCAACTTTGGTATCTAGGATTGACAAAATAATGTATCGTTTACAACTATTTCAAGGGTTTTTTTTATAAAATTTAATTAACACTCTCATTCTTATTTTGTAATTTTTTCGGCTATTTCAAAATTTATTACGTGTTAATCTACAAAATAATCTCGACAAAAAAAAAAATTATAATGCGTGTAACACTTCCTCATAAGACGTTGAAAATGTTTAAAAAAAAATCTGTTTGAATGACAAAAATTATCTACGAAAAGACTATGTAACTTTTGTGTATGTCGTTAACTGTATACCGCTCCGTGGATTGTAAAAAAAAAGTAATACAGACGTTCCGTACTACTTTGGTCTTAAAAATAGTGCGTCTATTTTTGCGACATATATTTTTCAACGTGGAAAAAATATGTTACAGAAGTGTTTGAAAAATTTTTGTCGCAGTGCGAACGTCGTATTAACAAAAAAAAAAATGTAACTTGTTACCTAATGGTACATGTAAGTGTGTAACTAGTATGATATACTGTACAAAAGGCTGCAAATTTAAGAAAATGTAAAAAAAAACGAGGTCCCTTTTGGGACCGTTAATATACGCTTAGTAAACAAGTGGTTAGGATGGTACGCATAAGTCTCTTAATTTCTAACGTAGGTTCTTTTTTGGAGTTATTAAATTCTTTTCGGGAGTCGCGATTAGGAGTAAGTTTTTTAAATAGTCACAAAAATCTCTTTTCTTTCTACTACTCACTGCAATTTTTTATGAACATTTTTGAAATGTGCATTGATTTGATTGATCGAACAACGAAGTTGACATGTACGCGCATGTGCTCTGTTGGAAGGCATCGGTCGCAGGTAGTTATAAATAAAGGAACCCTCGTCGACCGCTTTACTTTTAAGTTGTGTATTATTGTTGTAAATATTATACATTTTAGGATATTTTTGCCGATATTGAATTAGTTTAAGGTTGCGAGCCCGAAGAGCATTTAATGAGTCCGAAAGTATTAAATTGCTGTAAATTGTTTGTAAAAATAGTCAAATGTTCAGAAAAATCACTGTAGTTTTGTTGGTTTTTCTTTTTCAACAAAAAGTTGCAAAATAAAGCGATGATTCTGTTCCATACTACATTGTTTGAGTTTTCCTAACTACACCGATCTGTTGACGTATTTATTTATTTATACTTTGCTACTTTGTACTTTTATGTGAAATTATTGCCATCGCTGGCGTATCAAGTTAAAATTAATACCCCACCATTTAAATTTTCTGGCGACACTGATAAATGATTTTTTTTTATTTACTTCATATCCAATGATTTGTTTGAATTGAATTGAATAGTAATTTCTATGTTTTATCTGTCTGCAATTTATTTGTTTCTATTTTTGATATTTCCACTTATTGATATTTCCACGAAATTGTGAAGTTGTTCGAAACTAATTAAATAAATAAAAGTGATAACACGAAATACAACTTTTGAGATAAACACTACAAAAATATTGGAAATCATAAATCAGAAAAATATTTGGTGAGATGACAAATATATAGTAATTCCCAATGAAATGACGCCACACAGACATGACGATGTGGTAAACAACAAAAAACAACTGACGCACAACTAATATTTGTTATATCTCGATGCCGCCCCCCCGGAGTACCTACTCAGCACATTATCTCTTCGTAGAATGAATTGAACGCCCCCGTACATGAATAATGTGTATGAAACATATGATTTACACTAAATAATGCTTGGAACAGTGAACGCAGTTAATTTGATAATTTAAAAAATCGTGAACAACTAGAATATAATAATAATAAAGTTTATTTCGGCATCAATTTTTTTTGCACAACTTTGCACAACATATAATAGTATAACACACCTGAGCATCATAATATGAGGAAACCGATTAAATTGCCTTAGGGTTGCACTGATCATTTATTTACAGATTACGATTCCTTTCCTTTACAGCCATTTTATTCGCCCCACTGCTGGGTACAGGCCTCTCTCATTTATATGAGAGGATTTTAGTCATACGCGTCCATGGTGCCCAACCGGCTTGGAAGTGGGTTTCCTCACGATGCTTTCCTTCACCGGAGTATCAGCAGCCATTTTAGCATAAATTCTAAATTTATTGTGCTCCCTGTGAGGATAGACCCTGCACCTCGAGTGAGAGGCGTGCTCTTGCCTGCTCGGAAAATCTGACACTCTATTACGATTACTTAATTCAATACGTATGTATTCATTGTAAGAAATACTTGAAGAACCAACACACAAAATAATAACGAACAAAAATATTCATAACCTCTCATAGAAGTCCTCCCGACCCTCCTCTGAGAGGGTTAAAGGGGGGTGTTGAATCTAGGAGGGAAAACGCGTGACAGGGAGGTCTATTGTAAGAAATGCTTGACCAACCAAAACACGCATAACATAATAATAAACAAAGGTATTCATAACCTCTCATAGAAGTCCTCCCTCCTCTGAGAGGGTCAAAGAGGAATCTTCAATCCTGGATGGCAAACGTATGTATTCATTGTAAGAAATACTTGACGAACCAACACGCACAAAATAATAACGAACAAAAATATTCATAACCTCTCATAGAAGTCCTCCCGACCCTCCTCCCTCCTCTGAGAGGGTCAAAGGGGGGTGTTGAATCCAGGAGGGAAAACGCTTGACAGGGAGGTCTATTGTAAGAAATGCTTGACCAACCAAAACACAATTTCCTTTCCAATTTCATAATATTAAACAAAGGTATACATAACCTCTCATAGAAGTCCTCCCGACCCTCCTACCTCCTCTGAGAGGGTCAAAGAGGAATCTTCAATCCTGGAGGGCAAACGTATGTATTCATTGTAAGAAATACTTGACGAACCAACACGCACAAAATAATAACTAACAAAAATATTCATAACCTCTCATAGAATCCTTCCCGACCCTCCTCCCTGTTCTGAGAGGGTCAAAGGGGGATGCAGAACCCGGGAGGGAAAACGTGTGCAATTAATACATGAAATACTTGAACATCCAAAACACACATCATAATAAGATAACTAACATAAATATTCGTAACATATCTTAGAAGTCCTCTCGACCCTCCTCCCTCCTCTCAGAAGGTCAAAGAGGTATTTTCAATGCGGGAGGGAAAACGTTTGTAAGTACCTATTGTAAGAAATATTAGACCAACCAAAACACACACAATATAATATAATAACTAACAAAAATATTTATAACCTCTCATAGAAGCCTTTCCGATCCTCCTCCCTATTCTGAGAAGGTCAAAGAGGAATCTTAAATGCAGTAGGGCACACGTATGTATTTATTGTAAGAAATATTTGACGAACCAACACGCACAAAACAATAATGAACACAAATATTCATTACCTCTGATAGAAGTCCTCCCGACCTGCCTCCCTCCTCTGAGAGGGTCAAAGAGGAATCTTCAATTCGGGAGGGCAAATGTCTGTGTAGTAACTAGTAACTGTAAGAAATATGAGTAGAAGTTAACCTAACTTCCAATTCGATGACCTAACCTAACCAACCCAACCCATAATAACCAACCCAAACACGCACAACATAGGTAATAACAAACAAAAATATTCCAAACCTCTCAGAGAAGTCCTCACGACCCAATCTCTCCTTAGAGAGAGTGGGTAAAGGGGCCTATTTATTCAAGTTCCCCCGGGCAAACATTTATTTTATGTAAGTTTTAATTGACGAAGCGAACCACACACCCACGAATATTATCCATTTACATTAGTTAAGTACCTAATTTAGAACTTATTTGTTATTTAATTGTGATAATATTTTTAATCTTAAAGGAGGTAAGTGGGTATAGCGATAGCGGGGAATGTGGTTATTATATGCCGCACTAGCCCCATTGCAGGGTTTACAAACCATTTACATATAGGTTAATAGACATTCGTTGGCCCTTCCCCTGTCTACCTACACTGTGCAAGGCAGGCGTGAGTGATTATATCATTCTCATGACCACCACCCAATTAATCACTGTTAGTCGTAAATAGTGATCGGATTCTGATTGACATCCAAATACGCTTCATTAAAAATGGCAAGGTTAGGTTAGGATAGGTTAGGTTAGGTTAGGTTTTAGTTAGGTTGGGTTAGGTTAGGTTAGGTTAGGATATGTTAGGTTAGGTTAGGTTTTAGTTAGGTTAGGTTAGATTAAGTCAGGTTAGGTTAGGTTGGGTTAGGTTAGGTTAGGTTAGGTTTGGTTAGGTTAGGTTTAATTAGGTTACGTTAGGTTTTTGTTAGGTTAGTTTAAGTTAAGATAAGTTTGATTACGGTAGATTAGGTAAGGTTTTAGTAAGTTTAGGTTAGGTTAGGTTAGGTGAGGAGAAGTGAGGTTAGGTTAGGTTAGGTTTTTGTTAGGTTAGGGTTTTCTTGGGTTAGGTTAGGTTTGGTTAGGTTAGGTTAGGTTGGGTTAGGATAGGTTAGGTAAGGATAGGTTAGTTTAGGTTAAGTTTTAGATAGGTTAGGTTTTTGTTAGGTTATGTTAGGTTAGGTTAGTTTTGGTTAGGTTAGGTAAGGTTACGTTATGTTATTTTAGGTTAGTTCAGGTGGTCTTAGGTGAGGTGAGGTGAGGTGAAGTGAGGTTAGGTTAGGTTTGGTTAGATTAGGTGAGGTTTTAGTTTGGTTAAATTAGGTTAGGTTAGGTTTTGTTAGGTTAGGTTAGGTTGGGTTAGGTTTTAGTTAGGATAGGTTAGGTTAGGGTTTTGTTAGGTCAGGTTAGGTTAGGTTAGATTTTTGTTAGGTTAGGTTAGGGTTATGTTAGTTTAGGATAGGTTAGGTTTGGTTTTAGTTAGGTTAGGTTATGTTAGGTTAGGTTTTAGTTTGGTTAGGTTAGGTTAGGTCAGGTTGGGTTAGGTTAGGTTAGGTTAAGGTTAGGTTAGGTTAGGTTAGGTTAGGTTAGGTTAGGATTGGTTAGGCTAGGTGAGGTTAGGCGAGGTGAGGTGAAGTGAGGTTAGGTCAGGTTAGGTTAGGTTAGGTTATGTTAGGTTAGGTTAGGTTAGGTTTTTGTTAGGTTAGGGTTTTGTTAGGATAGGTAAGGTCAGGTTAGGATAGATTTGGTTTTCGTTAGGTTTTTGTTAGGTTACGTTAGGTTATGGTTTTGTTAGGTTAGGTTAGGTTATGTTAGGTTACGTTAGGTTAGGTTAGGTTAGGTTAGGTTAGGTCAGGTTAGGTTAGGTTAGGTTAGGTTTTTGTTAGGTTAGGGTTTTGTTAGGTTCGGTTAGGTTAGGATAGGTTAGGTTATGTTAGGTTAGGTTTGGTTAGGTTTCAGTTAGGTTAGATTAGGTTAGGTTAGGATAGGATATGTTAGGTTAGGTTAAGATAGGTTAGGTTAGGTTTTAGTTAGGTTAGGTTTGGTTAGGTTAGGTTTTAGTTAGGTTAGATAAGGTTACGTTAGGTTTTATTAGCTTAGGATAGGTTAGGGTTTTGTTAGGTTAGGTTAGGATAGGTTAGGTTTTAGTTAGGTTAGGTTAGGATATGACATAGACATAGACATAGACATAGACATATATTTATTAATAATTCGTTTGCATAATTACAAGTCAAAAAAAAAAAAAAGTACAAATGAATACAATAATGTAAAAAGAACAACATATTACACAATTAACATTTCGTTCACATTGTAGAACGCCCTTTCTATAAGCCATTTTTTTAGCGAGTGCTTAAACACGTTAATGCTTTTCGCTTCTTTTATATGTAAAGGTAGTGCATTATATATACGCGGTCCTAACACATACACCGAGCTCTCCGATTTCGTCAGACCGTGAGAGACCGATTTCAGCCTACCCGCATTCCTAGTTGAGTACTTGCTCGTGTCACAGTTTTTTTGAAATGTATTAATATTTTTCCGTACGAACATCGAGATCTCGAGAATGTAAAGACTAGGAAGAGTCAGCACTTTGAATGAACGGAAGTACTCCCTCGCCGAGGCGAACCTCGACACGGACGCCATTGTCCGCACAGCTCGTTTCTGCA
>WYDE02201121.1:0-16296 GCA_009867175.2 Adela reaumurella
CCCCCCCCCCCCCCCCCCCCCCCCCCCCCCCCCCCCCCCCCCCCCCCCCCGGGCCCCGGGGTATGCGAATATAGTTTAAAAACACCAAGAATAAAAAAATATACTCGAACGATTAACTCCGTGATTGATTTGTGAGGGACCATATACGCCAATAGATGGCGCCACTGATACATATACATCTCACTTCATGCGAATTTTATGTCGCAAGTGCCGAACCATACAGAGCAACCCAGTACCATATGGTGAGGGCCGGCCCTTGTATAAAATGGATATAGACAGAAAACAAGAGAAATACAATGAAAAACAACAAGTTTAAATACTACGTGAGAAGGGAGTTTTAGTAAAGATAACGTACGTGCATGCTCACAGGGGAAAGGGGATCCAAAAGTGGCCACAAATCGGTCACGTGGTATGGGTACGTTCCCTGATTACTACATGAGGCTGTGTGACCAATTAGTTTTGAATTTTGGTACCAGTTCATTTCAGCCTAATACACCTTGGTGCTATGTCAGATCATTAACAAAGTAATTGATAAGATTTAAGATTGATTTTATGCACATTTCCGTGCATGCCACTTTCCGTTTGTTTTTTTTTTTTTACTTTTTACAAAACTGTTAGAAAAACTCAATGGCAAAAGTTATCTTTATTACTTTGACTACAAAATGCATTTCATTCATTTTGATAGAAGAAATATTGTTTGATACATTCTTATCCAAACTGCGTGAGTTTTTGGGAAAAAAAATCATTCATCATTCAACTCCTTTAAAAAAAACACTGACAGGGACACATTTGGGGGGAGGGGAACGCAAGCAGAGAGTTTTTAGGTACTAATTCAATGATCTAGAAGAGGGTTTCTCAAATTCCTAGCCTCTATTTTCTACGTACCCCTTTTTAAATTCATCAGACGACTGTGAACCCAAGAGTAGCCAGGAATTCACTTCAGGGTTTACCGGGGTAATAACTTGATTCCTAAAATTATTTACTCTGGGTGCTCTCTTTCACTAGGGTGTTATGTACTTTTCCACACAAAAAGTTTTCAGTTTACAAGCACAGGTGGATTGGAATGCTTGACTTCTCGAACAAGAGGTGAGCGCTCCAACCAGTAGGTTACCCCGTCACGCCGCGTGCAAATATTTATTTATATTGATTGTACTCAATACATCACAAAGAACAATATGCTGCACCTAATGCCATCAGGACTACCAAAAAGGAGGAAATATAAAGAGATTAAAAGATACTGACCACTGGCGGTGCTTCCGACGCTTCGTCATCCAGATCCTCATCTTCCTCCTCGTCGTCACTCTTCTCCTTCTCCTTGGCGCGCTCTGCCTCGTCCTGCTCCTGCTTCATCCGCTTCTCCCCCTCCACTGTCTTCTTGAGCCGCTCACCCACAGCCTTCGCCGCTTCCAGGTCGTTCGTCATCAGGAAGTTGTCGAAGATGGTGCCCGATTTCACCTGACAACGGGCTGGCGATTAATCGGTGCATCTTCCAATTGACTGGCTCATCATAACCAGCACGTCTACCGTGCTGACATCACATGAGCGAGTGAAGAGACAACGCCACGATTTCAACCAATCAGACGGGCCGTGTCGAATGCATTAACGCCTACAATTGCTTGAAACCTCTTCACTCACTCGAGTGATATTACGCCGGTAGTAGGGCTGATCCACAGTATTACGGTCAACTTTCAAAACCTGTGTAGTTATGTATCTTGGTACCCATCGCTTCAGTGATGAAAGACATTAATCAATTAGTGCAATCCTGTTCCATCCGTGCAAATAATGCGGGTTGGAAACAGAACGGCAACACAGTGATCAACGTTCACATTTTTGTTGTAGGGTAACCCGCAAAGGGGATTTTCATGTAGTTGTGAGCTATCAAAATAGTTTTGTATAATTCAATGTATTTATATATTTATATATGTGTTTATGTATGATTGACCATGAGCAGAGTATGTTTTCATGTAGGTACTTAATTACCTATGTATTTTATATTTTGTGTAGTAACATTGCAGAATCCATCCACAAGATTAAATAACACTTGTAGAATACAAAGAAAGAAGGGAAGGTGTTGAACTTATGCTTACTATGGCTCCACTGAACCTTTCCTATGTTCAGGAGATAAAGATTGCCAGTTCTGTGAAAGATCTTTTTTTCATAGACAACCGGCATGCGTGGCTGTGTCCAAAATTTCAAAATAAGATCAGACATAGCCTACTGACACCAAACTATGCTAAGGGAGGCGCTATGCCAGGTAAACGGCGGACGAAAAGGATATTATCTAATTTATTAACACGCCTTTTGAAGATCCCCCAGGTTAAAGGTGACAGGGAACACATTCACTGGAAGAATGTTCCATATTTTCGCTGTACGATAATTTAGTAATGCCATCTAGCGGCAGACCTGGATTCACAAGATAGATTCAATTATGAAAGTAAAATCTGGCACAACGATGTGTGGTCCAGACAAATTTCCTACAACGTATTACGGTGGGTAAGGGTTTTTTTGCGGTATTTGCTTTCAACGCACTGTCAAGTGAAGTTATCAGAATGTGCTCACATTGAGCTTGGAAACAGGGAACTCTCGCACGAGAAGTCAAGACCTGAACCTCTTGGTCCTCACTGCACGCTCGCACTTGCAGGAAAGATATTTTAGCACTCTTTTTCATGCATGCAAGGAGTTTATGCGAGGGAAACCAAAGCAATAATTGGTCCATCCATGAAATTTTCCATATAAATAGTGAATTTTTTCATCATGACTAATGACTTTGGAGTCCAATAACGTTTTCATATGAATTCAATTCCAGCCTGAACGTGTTTCACATGTATGTACTAAGAATTGGACATCCAGAACATGAGATTTAATGTCGGTGGAAATGTTTCTTTCGAGTTTTTAAATATCAAAGGATTATGCAAACAACTGTACACTTTATAAATCAATAATTTTTTATTGACCTTTTCAATAAGCTCGCGATAAGCTCTGCCATCTCCTAATAACCTATTCGCGCAAACTTCTTTCTACAGCTGACTTATCGTACTATGCAAAGTGCCTCTACCGGTCTAACATCACATGAGTGAGTGAAGAGGTCTCAACCAATCATAGGCGTTAATGCATTCGACACGGCCAGTCTGATTGGTTGAAACCGTGGCGTTGTCAGTTTTAAACAGGAAATTTTTCCATAAAAAATAATCCTAATCTTTCGTTGAGTTTAGAGTATTTTTGTACTCGAACTCCATGTCTTCTTCAATGCTGTTTTTTATCTATGGTATCGAGGACAAGTCGTCGTTCTAAATGAGACCTTATGTGTTATACCTTCTCATAGTAAAAAATAAAAAAATGGCTTGGTGATTTCTCACCGGAAATAAGCTGATGATCAAGTACGAACCTGCCAGAGGTCGAGACCGACAGTGCAGATTTCCTTGCGCTTGTAGAGACTGTCGTCGGGCGAGTACTCCGGGTTGTCGATTTCGGGGTGCACCCACGGGCCCTTGTACGCCGGGTTGTCAATCTGTCAAAACAGCAAAGCATAAAGTTAGACAGTCAGTCAGGTTGTTGATACAGAGCATCGCAACACTCTTTCTCTCTCTAAAAGTAGTATGGCAAGTACGTGGGAAAGTAAACTGCCATTTGTAAATGACATTTAAAGTGATTGATGCACGACGATAGGCTTGCTTAATTTACAATAAGACTATGTAAATTTAAATAGTACATGTTTTCCACAAAATTCTGTGTAGTTGAACTGGATGAAAAGGGAATTAGCTACCATAATTCAACAGGATTCAAGTGAGCCAGACTCAGGGTGCGTTGCAGGTAGGGTTGCCAAATGAAATCCGGACTTTAGAAAAAAGCCCACACATGAATTGTGATCTTAGTACAGCATAAACTATTTCCAGTTTAAAAAATTCGAATAACCATATGTAATAAAGAGTTCAATCAATAATTAAAGAGTCTCCAGCCAAGTGCAGTTTCATACATTTCCAAACTAGATGGTGAACTGAAATGACATACATACATATCACTAACGCTGAATCCCGACAATCGGGGTAAGCAGAGCAATCGGTGTTGTGCTGCAAGAACTACGGTACATTACGGCACAACACCGACCACCACATTTCGCAAGTTATTCGGACAAGATATCAAGCAGCAAGTAAGGCACGAAGACCCACCTACTGCATGGATGGGTAGAAGTGTCAGAAATAATTTGATTACTTCAACGATTTTCAAATTCTGGACAAATCTAAAGTCCGGGTGCAACCCGAAGGACAGTTTAAACAGCCAGACACGTCCAGAAAAATCTATAATTTTGGCAAGTCTAACTGCAGGTCACTGTTGTGTTAAAAGAAATGCGATAAAACTGTGATGGGTTTCACCATCGTGGGTTCCAGGCACACTCCCTATTTTGAGCTGTCGAGAGCTTGGTCTCGCCAGGGTACGGGATATCCTCTGCCGTGTATAACCCACCTGCTTGGGACTCCAGACCCCCTTGTACTCAGGGTTGTCGATCATGGGCGGCTCCCACTCTCCGTCCATTTCATCGTCCCAGTCCTCGGGCTTGGCCGCGTCGGGGTCCGGAATGTGCTCGGGCTTGTCCCAGTCCTCGGGTTTGCTGTCGTCTGGGTCGGGGATGGTCGCGCGGTCGTCCCAATCCGTGGGCTTCTTTGCTTCGGGGTCCTGCAAGGATATTAATTCAAATATGTAAATAAATTAATTGTGTTAAATTAATTATGTTCAAATAAATAATGTTAAAACAGGAAGAAATATAATTAAAGATGGCAATATTACATAACGTTATCATTGCTGTAACTACTAAATGTGAAAGGTCACCCAGCCTGTCGAAATGGTAATCACAGTCCCCATAAATATACGAATGCCTATGGGATCAATTGGCCTACCTATCTAGCCGGCATCAAATGTAACACGTTCCATAAACAAACGGTAGGGCAAACCTCACTAACTTTCTCGCTTCATATAAAAACTAAAAAACAAATTTTGTATGTAGAATTTCATATAAATAACCCAGCTTCTATTGCCAGTTTATTAAAACCTCTAGCTTTTATTGACAACAACCTTTATTTGAATTTTCCTGGAAAAATTAATTATACTATTCACTAAGGCTAGCGACAGTTTGACGATGTGCAAAATATGTATGACAACTTAAATAAGAAAAAAAATATCTGTGGACAATTTAATTAAACTTAGAAGTTTGAATTTTTGACTTGTTGTCTGGCTTCACGATGAGAGTTATTGGGTGGGTTCGAGCCCCATATCATCAGACATAACTTGATGGTCTTAAGCGGGAGGAAGTCCCAGTAGGCCTCAAGACTGATCGACTTGACCTTTCATTGTCGATGAGGACCTCGTACGTGTTGCCTGGCTTCACAAAGAGTGTACAGGTGGCTTTGAGCCTAAGTCGTCAGACATACCTTGATGATCTTGGGTGGGATGAAGTCCCAGTCGGCCTTCAAACTGCCCGACTCGACCTTCTCATTATGAGGACCTCGTACGTGTTCTCCGGGCATTACAATCTCAAGGTGAGAGTGTACAGGTGGGTTTAAGCCTCAAGTTATCAGACAACATTGATGGTCGTAGGTAGGAGGAAAACCCAGTCGGCGTCAAGACTGCCCGACTCGACCTTCTCATTGTCGATGAGGACCTTTTGTGTGTGTTGTCTGGCTTCACGATGAGGGTGTACAGGTGGGTTTGGGCCTCAAGTCATCAGACATACCTTGATGGTCTTAGGCGCGAGGAAGTCCCAGTCGGCTTCCAGACTGCCCGACTCAACCTTCTCATTGTCGATGAGGACCTCGTACGTGTTGTCTGGCTTCACGATGAGAGTGTACAGGTGGGTGAACACGTCGTCCTTGCAGCGGATATCCTTCTTGATCAGCAAGTTCTTGCCCTTGTAGCTGAAGATAACGTGCACCTGAAAAGTTAATGAATGCATGGATGAATGTATGTGACAATGAAAAGTAACAATATTTTGAGTTATGCTAAGAGCAAAAATTCTGACCATTTCCCCATGCATTGCATATCTCTTAAAGTTTGTTAGTGCATTGAAAAAGTTTAAAATTTTGCAAAAAATATAATTAAGTGTAAGATGACCAACTGTCAGGCGGGATGGATCATCATGTGAGAGGCAAACTGTGGCTGGGATTGGGGGATTATTTGATAGGCGTATGTGCAGCAGTGAGCGCAGAAACTTTGACTTACAGAAGTGTTTATTTATTGACTTCTTAAAGAACACACAATAGGTTTAGCTGCCTAAAAATACTTTAGAATCCCCAGTCTAAGCGATTACTGCTAAATAATTTAAACAAATCCATCTATGTTTCTAAAATAATGCTGCTATGATGTTAGTTCTTTATTCTGCATTCTTATGGTAGTATACTACACTTGAATTTGTAAAAATACTACATTTTACATCAGGTTTGATTAAGCCCCTGAAGAAGAACCGGCAAGAAACTTAAAATAAATAAATATAGGTTTTTCTGCTTAGCAGAAGGCGGACTTATTGCTGGAGGCATTCTCTTCTAGTCAACCTTTATACACCACAACGCATTCGCATTGTTAGAGTAAAGGTTTCCTCACAGTGTTTTCCTTCACCGGGGTGCATTGTAATTTTGCACACAAATTTTGTCCGAGATTTTAAAATCTGGAAAAATTTTGCCCATACCAGGTAACGAACCCACAATCTCTCGAGTAAGAGGCGTGCGTTAACCAACTGGGCTACTCCGCAACTTCGAAGGGTAAAACGTCTTTCTTACAATACGTTATGACTAAATACATAATAGACACCGTAAGTATTGCTGGTATGAGATTGGTTCGCTTTTATTAACACGTTGAGTCCCTGCATTTAAAAAAGTGCTCCAGCCCTTCAGACCAAGATTTTTCGCGCCCTGCGGCCTCGAGCGCCAGCCTTTACATAAACCTCAAACTCAAATATCACGTAAACCAATCAAGTTACATTTGTAATTTTTTTTTTGTTTCGTAAAGAAGATTTAATTACCTGCAAATCAGTATCAAAAAGTCGACAGCACAAGGATGAAAACTTAGCAGAAAAAATAGCAAACAACAAATAGTAAAATAACATCGAAAAAAAATTTTTTTTAAATGCACAACATGCCTTTACAATATTTATATAATTATACACATAAATAAATTTACTTTAGAAATAATAAGGTTTGATATATGTTTTCTTTACAGACATTAGCGTAATCCAAAGTTGCTTGACGCGGCGAGAAAAACACAAAGATTAAAAATTCACCCAGGCCCGGGTTACATTTTACCATAGGCAAGTCTATATTCAATGGAAAGGTAATTTCATCAGCTATCGATCTGTCACTCTCACTCCTATAGGAAATGTCAATTGAGAGAGCAATACAGCAAAAAGTGACTGCGCGCAAAAAACTCAATGCAGAGGGACGCTCGTCCCTTATGGGAAAGCCAAAGGCTGGAACGTAATAGAGGGACGTGCTTCCCTTATGGGAGTCAACGGTTTAAAGAGGATAAGCTGCGTCGACGAAGCTTACGATGATCACAGCGACAACGATACGGTAAAGGGATGCAACCATATGCTATGATTTATTTGTGATTATTTGTCCGATTAAGATTAATCGTAAAATCCGATTATTGATACAATCATTTACGCATTAACGATTAATAATACGTAATACATAAAGCACTGAACTGGGTTTTGTTTCCATATTATTCTGAAACTGGGCAATTATCTCTGAAATGTATTGAAAATGCATGTGTAATGTCATTCTGTCAATGTAGCCTCTTAACAAAATTATACTATTTTCTTTATTTTAATTTGCAAAATTGCATTTCTTATACGGAAAACGATATAAAATACGAATTATAGACCACTGAAAATGCAATAATTATTGTGCAGCAATAAGTTACTTAATAAATTTTCATAAAGCGATAGTTCATCGGAATCAGAATCGGCAATTCAATAATCATTGTAACCCTAATTTTCAGTGTTCCGAAAGACTCGAGGTAGAGAACGGAGTGGAATAGAGAGTACGGCCAAAAACGCATGTGGACACAAGACAAGCCAAATTAAGTGCACGCTTTTAAAATTTCATACATAATTCTCATTACAAGAGAAGTAATTTACCTACTTAGTCCCATCCATAAAACCCCATGATTTGAAATTTTTATCATAATAACTTCATATTCCATTAATTCGATTTACAAATAACTTGAACGGACTGACCTAGGACTTCCACGTACCTACTAAAGTTTTATCAGTATACCTACTTAACTGGCAATCTCATAACTACATATTATGCTAATGAATTTTAAATAATTACCTTATTTAACGAGATCATGTCAAAGTGAAAGTCCTAATGAACAACCTACATATTAGTACTTCAGCAAAATACTAGTTCATAGTTACACGCAACTAGTCATGACGGTTATGTAAAACCAAAAGTACAAGAGCACAGTGCATGGTAACACTCACTCAATATATGATGTCCCTGATGATAGCACAGTGCTATAAAAACTTATCAGTATACCTACTATAAGCAATGTAGGTAGGTAGGTGCTCACAGCATAGTTAAAAAGCAATTTACAAGGCCAGTCTCGGCATTTTGTGTTCTGTAAAATGCTAATTGGGTTATACCTAAATGTCCAACATTATAATGATTTGATATTTTAAATGGCTCACGTGCAATGTTCACTTCATTTGTTTTTCGCTTTCACTCGTGGTCAGTTTTAGAGAGTGTAAAAGATCACAAGGACAAAAAATTAATGAAAATACGTCCGAGCCGGGACTCCAACCCGGGACCCTTGGATTTACCACGCGATACCAACTTTGCTACCCGGACCGTGACGTGTCAGATCGTTTTTAATGCTCATTTCAGCGTTCGAAGTAGTACAGTACATTGTAGGGTAGCAAAGTTGGTATCGCAGTGGCAGCTGATAAGGTGACGGTTTCGAGACCTGGCTCAGTCATGTTTTCTTTAATTTGTTCTCCTGATTTTTCTGATAAAGATTCAGTAAGCGACTTGCATGCTTAGCAAGAAAAAACCAACAAAAATTTCCAATAAAGTATTGTTTGAGTGACTCGCACCTTCTTGGTGCCGGGTCCGCAGATGTCCGGTCCGAACATGATCTCGTAGGGACTCTCTCCGTGCATGTCCTTCTGGTCGAGGGAGCAGTCGAACACCTTGACGTAGCCACCGCCGCAGTCCATGTCCTGCTCATGCTTCACAGAGAACTGGATCACGAGCGGCTCTCCCTCGTTGGAGAACGGGGAGAACTTGCGCGACAGCGCGTAGAAACGAGCATCCTCGGACGTCTTCAGACCTGTCCACAGTTTACATAAATGCATCCCAACACTTCATATTCACCATTTGTATGATGCAACAGCGACTGATAGAAACAGTTACAATGGAGCTGGCATTGCTAAAAATGGCTAAAGCCCTAAACCAAATAAAGAAATTTAAAAAAAACAGGGATTTACATCTTAAGTTTTGTTCCTAATAATAACTTCACAATTTTTTCTTTGGAGGTGTCACTCATTGATTTGCGTATGTACCTACCTACCTACGTATAGACAAAAAAATGCGCAATGTTTAATCAAATTATGTGTTTTCATAACATTCCTTTGATATTATTATTCGCTTAGGTACCATTTCTATTTCTGCGAGAGGTAAACACCTGAGTCACTTTAAGGGGGTACATTCCAAAGACAGTCCACTTTAAAAAGATTTTAGCTTGCACACAAATTTTGACGCAATCTTCGTACAAATTAGTATAGCGGCGAATCGTGCTCCATGTGCTGCGCTCATCGCGCGGATTCAAAATGGACGCTTGGAGGAGAGAATTTGCACAACATTTTCATCGCAGGGGAATACTTATGTTTTGAATAGATGCACAATATCTCAGCAGAATGGGTAGCAAACAAATCGTCAGAAAAAAAATGTCAATTTGTGACGTCACCAGTGGAGTATATTTGCTTAACATAAGACATTTATCAAAATTCTTGAAAAATTAAGATCACATTTCATATCAAGTTTAGTGCTAGCTGCCGAGAGTGTGTCTGAAACATTTAATTGATAAATATAGACTTTCCTGTTTAGCAGACGTCGGATTTATTGCCGGAGACAATCTCTTCAAGTCAAACTTTATTCCCTACAACACATTCGTATTGTTAGTGTATAGATTTCATCATGGTGTTTTCCTTCACCGGGGTGCATTGTAATTTTGCACACAAATTTTAACCGAGATTTTAAAATGCGGCAAAATTGTGCGCGTACCAGGTATCGAACCCATGACCACTCGAGTAAGAGGCCTGCGCTCACCAACTAGGACATCCCACATCCATAATAACATGTGTCTAACTCTAATTTAGACAGCGTAGAGCATGCATTGGCACTGAATTTGAGAAAATTCATGTTGTTGTAACTGTAACGTGTATTTGAATGACAGTAGGTAATATGTTTGATTGAATGATGATGGACCTAACCCTCAGTCGTAATCGGGGTTCAGAAAAGACTTTGCTGGCGTACTATTACTTAGGTTCACAATATTTGGGTCCTCATCATTCTACTATTTTCTAACCAGAACCTATCCTATATTTTTGTTTCATTCGCACTTTGTTCTGATTTGTTGGACCCAAACGACGGGACATCAGAAAACGGTTTACGGTAAAAGAGCCTTAAAATTGTATTTTTAAAAATATTTCATCAAATTACAAATGCATCAATTTGAACTTTATTCAAAGTTCCCCTCTCTTAAAATGTCTTTATAGGTAATTCTCTTATTCTAGAATTTCAGCAGTTCTACAATTTTTTCTTGTAGCGCACGGTTCATAGTACAAGGCTCATGTGGTGACAAAACTTATAGCATTTCTATATCGCCGCTACTTTCACAAGATGGTCGGTTAGCGAAATTGAAATAAAAAAAAGTGAAAGGCATTGACATTGACTTTTTTAGGGTCTGTCAAAAAACATAAATCCAATTTAGTCATTTTATCAGCACCGATACTTTCAAGAGTATTTGTGATATAGAAGGAACGTGATTGTACTACTCACCCTTGTCCTGTTCAGCGTCGTTGTAGAACTTGCCGGCGCTCAGGATGAACTTGCCGAACTCCTTGCCCGGGTGTTGGCTGTACACCCACGAGGACTCCCATGAGTCTGCAATGCAATCACAATGTGTAGGAACTCGTTCACTACATCTTATTGAATTATTATTACGAAGTGATCATTTTAGAATCAAGATTGATGTTAGATAATGCGATGTGAAAGTTTATCAGCCAGTGCCTCCTGTAATACAGCAGCCAGAATTTTTCTGTTATAGAAACTGTGTAATATATGTAGGCACCTCATCTTCAGTCAGGATTCTGACCTATGACACGTACTTAGGTGGGTGGATTACTCAAATACAAGCGATCGAACTTTTCCAATAACATAATGTAGTTTACTTTGAATGGGATTATGGGCTAAACGGTGGCATTTATGTCTGAGGGGCCAGCAGTTCGTCTATAGATTGGTGGGGTTCGCTGCACCGGCGACTCCCGGTATGAAAGGAAGGAAGTCACTTACCATCCGAGAAATTATCCTCGAAGTAGATCTCCGAGTTGGCGTAGGAAGCCAGAAGCAAACAGCACGCTGCTATTAGGAACGTATTCATTTTGAACTTCCGCAGTCGCACGAGCCGGGCTGCAAACTTTGAGGAATTCACTTGACAAACGCCACGAAATGACTAAAGCAAAACGAACGACCGACACCTTCAGGAAAGCAGCCACGTTTAATCGGGGTTACCAGAACAATTCTACAGTTTACCCTTAGCTTCCGAAAATCGAGTACTGCAAATGGTATAAAAATATAAATTCAAATAACACAAGAAACATAATATTACAAAGCTATTTTATTGTTTGTATACTTTTGATAAGAATACTATAAAACTCTAAATTTGTTAAAATATTTGGCCGAAAATGCCCAAAAATAGAGGAATATTTAAATTTGCGGGGAAATAGCCGGTAATATCGAACCAGTGTAAACTGCTACAGTGTGTGTAATGTTTCATCTCTCATTTTGACTCTATGGATGTGAAAGAGACGCAACGATAAAAGCATCCTTGGAAATACGCAGACAGATGGTTAGCTCCTATTGGTCCAATTCAAACCAATAAGAATAGAACACACTACTGGAGTATTTTGGATAATTCCATGTTTGCTTGCTTTGCTTCCACTAAAATCGTGATTCGTTATATCGTGGCGTAAAGTCTAAACAAACAAATTCACAATTTGGTTCTATACCATTTTGTAAGCAATACTATGTAAACTTACTAAGCACTACCTATACAAATTAATAATTTGATTATTTTTCATAAATATACCTTGGCTTTCCAAAACTTCCAATCTATAATTTGGAGAAAAAAAATTCTATGTGTTTCCTTCAGGTAATGTGTGTGATTAATAGATTGATAGGTCACTTTACTACCTTACTACACTACTCACGTTACTACCTAAGGATTCTAGGTACTTATACTTTCATTATTCAATGGATTGGCTGACGTACCAATATTTTCTTTTCAAAGTAATACTGCGAAGGTCAGAGAATTTAAAATTGTAACTGGCGCGTTTTTCCCAGTTACAGCAGGGCGTTTTTCATTAGTCAGAATTTAACCAATCAGAGCAGACCATGCGGCATAAGTGAGACAGCAATACGTAATTTTTGTAGTGGAAAAGAGAAGTACGAATAGTGCAATGGCCTTGAGTGCTTGAGCAGGGATCAGCTGAGTGAGCTTGAAAGGTAGAATTTCTATGTGCGTGACGTGATGTGATGTATGATGGATGAGATGATAAATAAAATTTGTAAGTATCAAATTATGCTTATGTGTAGAGAAACAATGTGAAAGTTGTTTTGTTAAAAACGAGTAATAATAATAAACTATTACGTAGGTATGATGAAACAAAATAAATGGTTGGTAACTAGTTAGGTATAGGTGTGTTTGAAAATTTAATCAATTACCTACGTTCCTTCCTTGGGGGTTGTTCTGTAGCCTAAAGTGAGTAACTTTTGGTCTACATTACATCTATTGGGAAATGGAAATAAATCACTTTCTCCCATACCAACCATGTTTTGTCCATAAATTTTGAGTTTAAGTATGCCTAGACTTACCATAATTACAAAATCTCAAACCGGGACTTATGTTTTTAGGTTTTCGTAAAAAAAAACAAAAACTCTTCAGATTAAAATTTTTTTTTTTAATTTGCCTTAAATTTGTATGAAATATGTCATGACGCAAATATGTATTCTATGAAATATTCGGGAGAAGTAAATCTAAATCCCCGAGGCTGGTGCTTTTGGAAGGAAGCAAACTATTGTAAATGTATTCAGGTAGCAGATACTTTTAGTACCCATATACGCCATGGAACCGCCTCTTTATATCGTTTTTTCTCCAAACCGGGACATGAACGTCGAACGGTCGGAAAACCGGGACAGGCCTCTGAAACCGGTACTGTCCCGGTCAAACCGGGACGTGTGGTAAGCCTAGGTATGCCTTAATACCGGCAGTGAGACTTAACATCACACGACTGAAGAGACTACGCGAAGATTTCAACCAATCAGACTGGCCTTGTCGAGTGCATTAAAGCTTACGATCGGTTGAAACATCTTCACTCACTCATGTAAGACAAATAAAAAAAAACACTCTACTCCTACTTTCGAGGTTTGGTCTTACCTTAAATGTATGGAGACGGAAAAAAAATCACATTCTCCATACTTTTGAGTTTATTACAACAAAAATATATTATTGACCCGTGACCACCACTGCAGCACATTTATCCTCATCGGCTAGTCCACTGCCACTTCAATTAACCACACCCCATGACATCACACGTCAGTGGAGTGACAGAGAGGACGCGATGGAGCGGAACAGAATGTGTCACGGATGTCACTTATTCAACGGTTGAACTAATCGGGTGTACTAGTGAGAACTAGGGAAAAACGGCGAGGGCGCAAATTTTGTATTCAGTTATGGCTGTTGGTTTCGATTATGAAATTCGTAAGTTCTCATAATTATTACTTTTCAACAGGTCTCTTAACAAAGACCTCTAACATATTGGTGCATAAAAAGCTGTATTTAGAAAAAAAAAATTCTTTCTTCTTTCTCAGGCATGATAAAGTTGCCTCAATTCTAGAGGTAGGTAACTTTTGATTTTTCATTCTATCAAGTGACCTTCAAAATTTGATGTTCCAGCTCAACCAGTCTTACATATCCTTTAGGTAATTAATATTTAATATTATGTATTAATACAAGATAATTAATTATGTATACTTATTTATGAATAGACTATTTTACCAATTATATTTTTTTTAGATGGAAAGAAATCGTCATAACTTGAATTTTGGTACAAATTTTATTATTATACGATAAAAATTAGCGAAGTTAAGAGGAATCTAGAGCCAAGCAATTTATAGAGCTGGTTTAAACTATAGCTTTGACCGTGAGCTGTCGACCACGCCGAGCGGCCCCACCCGGTTTTGTACCATGCTAACGTCATATCGGGCATTTCAGCACATACATATCTGTAAATGTTTGGTATTTTAGACCATTCAGTCTTACTTAAAATACTGCCAACGTAATCAGCCTATTCATGAACATAAATAAATTTGAGCGGAATAGTCCATTATTTCGTGCATTCCTTGTGACAGTGGAGTCTAAAATTGTATGCATTTCTTCTGTATGGATTTCATGAGGTAAGTAAACGGCAGCCATAGGAAGAGATGGATGCCGCACTACTCCCACAAGGTGAGCCCATGTCCTGATGGAGGCGGCTGCATGTGTCACTTGTTGCGCAGATTGAGGGTGATCTATCTTCAGCAAGCAGTGGATGTTTTCCACTGGAAATGATGATGTTAATTCCTTATATAGGTACACAAAGATCTAGAACCAAGGGAAAAGTGATCCATGCATGACTATTACTAGAGTGATTAAACATCCACGAGTGTATTTCCAGTATGATGTTCAGTCACATGTCTCGCAGTACAGTCGTTGTATAATGGCACCAGGAAGTTATGACATGTGGCAAAGATGCGCAACTTTCTGCATTCATAGAGAAGGGGCGTGAAATTTCGATCGTTTGTACGAAATTGGCGACACTAGCGCCATCCGGTCGCGTATAATCACTTGTTGGTCGATCTATTTGAAGAAATCGGCTAATGGGGTCTAGAATAAATGCGTTTGATCGCTCCTTACATGGTTTAGCTCGGTGGATGTACAAAACAAACCATAATCCATATTATAATATCATTCCTGTATATGTTACAGGAATAAGAAATAATCATTGTAATAATAATAATTTATTATTTCAAAGTATCAACTACACTTTAGTGTAATTTAAACAGGATTCACATATAAAGAGAGAACGACACAAAGAAACATTTCTTCTTTCCCTTTCTCTCTTTAAATAACAGTTCTTTTATTCTTGACACAAAATGCATTTATATAATTCATTCAGTAGTACTATTTGCTTTATTTATAATACAGAATAGAAGTAAAAAGCACTGTTCAATATAATCACTAAAGGCAGGAACGAATGAACCGAAACAGTTTATAGGGGTATAGAGTCAAAGACAGCAAAAATTCACACAGTCCAGCAAATGTGTTATGAATACAGTTCACACAGCTACAATTTCACAAAGTGTATTTTGTGCGTTAATTCAAGCGTTTTAATTCATATAGTGAGCGTAATTCATACAGGATGTCCTCGGTGAGGTGTACATTATTCAAACCTGTTATTCAATTCTTTACGTAGAACATGAATATGAAATATTTTTTTAAATTTGGTTGAGAAGAAATTTTTACATTTTTAATATTTTCTTAGGCAAAAATTAAGACAGTCGTAAAAAAAATTCTCAACCAAAATGAAAAATTCTTTCATATTTGTGTTCTACGCAATGTATGGAGTAACAGTTTGAATTATGTACACTTCACCGCGAACAGCCTGTATACAGAACAACAGGCTAGTTGCCAAACGTAACATGTTCAGTTTAAACATAGCTACAAAGTCAGTTTTATTTTTATAATTATGCGTTAATTTTGGTTTGTGTTGGCGAATTTAAATACAATTTTGTATTAACACTTTCCTTGAATTTTGTCCTACCTCAATTTATTGTTTTTAAAGCATAAAAAATATCTGGCAAAAAATCAGAAGGTTTTTTGCGCGTTCCTAGATCTGGAAAAGGCCTATGACAAAGTGTTGAGTAATGAGTTGTGGAAAGTGTTGTCCGAGTATGGAGTGGACAGTCGCTTGGTGCGAGCACTGAAATC
>WYDE02201122.1:0-10218 GCA_009867175.2 Adela reaumurella
ACTCGTAGTTACTAAATAGTATACATATACATTAGCAGGACTCGAGGTGTAATTGCACGGCCAAGTATTCAATATACTTATCCAGGGTCTAATTTGTTTGCAAGTTGTTATTTAGTTTGTCGGTAGGGACTTGCTTGATCAGGCTTCACTTCAACTTCAGTCCTTTTGCTGGTTAGATAGGAAACTGACTTTAACTTTGCACTAACTTTTGGACCGTTTGTTATTTGTGTAGCTTTTATTCACATACTCCCTTGAGTAGTTCAGGATTACGAAGGTATGATACGTAAGTCTCTCAGTACATATGTACTGCACTGCCTTTTCAACTATACTGATGCACTAGAAAGTAGAGAAAAGAGTTCAGCCTCTTTCCATCGCGTTATTCTCGCCGTTTGTGTTAGAAATACTTACGAATTATGTTTTTCTAGTGTTAGAATTATCTCGAATGTACGTACGAGTAACTATGAACAAAATGATTATCGTGAATATATCAACATTTTCTAAGAAAAAAACACATTCATTCAAAGTAGAGATCTACGAGTATACTATATCTGGAGTGAGTGAAAAATAAACTATAATATGTTGAACGTTAATATTTGTATATTGTAGCCACAGCATACCCTTCCGGACGTGTTCCTATGGCTGGTGAGCAATAACAAGCGACTCGCGTACGTTCGCATACCCGCCAGGGACCTTATCTACTCCGACCATCCTCAGAGCAGGGGCAAGTTCTGCGGCAAGATGCAAACCCTCCTCCTTAAGGTCAGTCCTCGATCAAGAAAGTTCCAGCAATATCTTTTCTCCTAACCAGATGGTAGTCGCACTAAATTCAATTCGTTCAGATAGTTACTTTCTGCTCTGCCATATCGTGAATACATGTAAGTTGAGGCGTAATATAATTTGTAATTTTTCAGTGGCCCGGTAAGAAAGCCAACGGACCGGGCGGCTGGTCCATTCCCGCCAAAGTCTACATTTATTTGTGGCTCGGAGTCGTCAAGGACAAAAAACACTTTGTAGACGGTCTACCTAAAGGATACGAGATCAGTACGGAGATAAGGAACGCAGACAACCCGCACCTGAATGCCCCAACTTCGATATTCTATGCTGAGAAACATGTATGTATTTTCTTTATGTCAAAGTTTATTCAAGGTACGTTTAGTCAAGTACATTTGAAGTGACGTAAAAACTTATTAATTTAAACGTATATTTGCAGAACTTTCAACTCAGGGCTTACATCTATCAAGCTCGATCTCTAATAGGCTCAGACGCGTCTGGCTTATCGGATCCATTTGCTCGTGTGATAATAGGCGAATCATCCGCCACAACTCAAGTTATAGATGAAACCTTAAGTCCCACTTGGGACGAACTATTAGTGTGCCACGACGTAATGCTTATAAGTACTATAGAACAAATCAAGAAAGATCCGCCGACAATAGTCATAGAAGTGTTCGATCAAGATAAAGTTGGGAAGTCAGAATTTATTGGTCGAGCTGTCGCAAGACCTCATGTTAAAGCATTCGAGGATCCATACGAGAGACCAGCCTTTCCACCGTCGCTTGAGTGGCACGAGCTAATCCGCGGTGGAGACGAAGCAGGCGAGCTCTTAGCTGCATTTGAACTCCTCGAGATACCAGGAGTGGAAGATAACTTTATGTTACCCGAGCTACCTTCTCCACGCGAGACTAACGGCAAGCCTCCTATAGATTCTAACAAAGGCCCCATTCTCCCCGTTCCGCGAGGCATCCGGCCTACCCTTGCCAAGTATCGCATCGAAGTTCTGTTCTGGGGTCTAAGAGACCTAAGAAGGATTCACTTGCTGACCGTGGACAAACCCCGAGTCGACATTGAGTGCGCGGGAACTATTATCAATTCATCAATAATTCAAAATGCTAAGCGTAACCCCAATTTCACTACGACTGTAAAGTTTGTGGACGTAGAGCTACCCGAACAAGAATTATACCGACCTCCTCTTACGATACGCGTCATCGACTGCCGCAGCTTCGGACGCAATACTCTTGTCGGCACTCATACCATCAACTCTATTCATAAACACATGTACATTCCTATGAGCAAAAGGGAAAGAGACGCTGAAGATAGAAAAAAGTCTATAATTCAGCTACAACATGTAGACTTGAGAAGCCCTGGTTTTGGTCAGCCCAGTACGAAGGAGAACGTAGCCGCTTTTGAAAACATCCCTCTGCTTCCGCGAAACAAACCCTCTGCAGGCTACGGTTCAAGATCTAAAGGGTCCGTACCTAAACAGGCTCCAAAGAGATTGCAAAAAGGTCGAAAGGAGAGCTCGTTCTCTCTGTCAGATGACGACGAGGGTAAGAAGGACTGGTGGACGAAGTACTTTGCTTCCGTTGAGCACATGATAGAGGACGAGAAACAAGCGAAGATAGATCGAATGGGACCAATGGCTGCGCATCTGCATGCGCTCAGAGTTGAGCAACAGCATGGTTCAGAAGATGCACACTACGCATCACCCAGATCGAAGAAATTTAAACATGGGAACAAGGGCAAAATTAGCCCTTCCGCAATAAAAAAGCCTGAATTACCAGTTTCAAGTCTGTCAACCGTAAGTCATATTGTATTATAATATTCCTGCATATAAGTAGGCGTTTATCTTTAACAGAGTATTGGTAATGAATTTTCTCACATCCATACAAGATTGATTTATTCCAACAATAGAAAACCGCACATATTATAAACGTATGCAATATTTTAATTTTTTTTTCTAATTTCATTGACTGTTAAAAGATTATAAGAAAACACAAAAACGAGGACAAAATGGCAGGTTTTCTATAAACTAATGACATTTACAGATATATCCGCATGAATTAGAAGCAACCCAAGAATTTGATGAATTTAAAGAATGGCTCCTGTCGTTTGACTTGTACCGGGGAAAGAAGACAGGCGATGACTCAGAAGACGAGAACCGAGTTGTAGGAGTGTTCAAGGTAGGTTTTCAAAACATTATTTCAAAGACACTTGTACAAGATATGTTGTATTTTCTGAAATTCATTATTTCCTTGAATTTAGGGTGCAGTGAAGGTCTACAAATGGCCAATGCCTAAAGAAATAGACGACCACACAATAATGGGATTCGATCCCAACTACGGATTCTTCCAAGGCGTCCCAAGCAATGATCCGATTCATGTCTTGGTACGTGTATACATAGTAAAAGCCACAGATCTACATCCTATGGATCTTAACGGCAAGGCCGATCCATACATTGTGCTGCATTTGGGATCAAAACGCATCAGTGACAAAGACAATTACGTATCGAAGCAGCTGAATCCTGTTTTCGGGAAATGCTTCGAAGTCGAGGCTACGTTTCCACAGGACTCAATGCTGACAATACAAGTTCTTGATTGGGACTTGCTCGGAACCGACGACATGATTGGAGAAACTAAAATTGATCTTGAGAACCGCTTCTACAGCCGCCACAGAGCTACTTGCGGACTCCCACGCAAGTACGAAGAGTAAGTACACTTAAATAGATCAAAGTAGGTGATATTAGTCCTAATTAGGACCTGATCACCGGGCTGTACCCGGGCTCTTCCCACCTAGAATTATATATTATTAATAGATCAAAGAGCAAAATATGCCATTACTGAAGTTGGTCTCACTGTAATGAACTTTCTATGTAGGAGCGGCTACAATCGCTGGCGTGACTCGTCCAAACCAACACAAATTCTTGCCAAACTATGCAAGGATGGAAAACTTCCCGCACCCGTAATCAGCTTCGGGCGAGTGAGGATCGGGCGAACAATCTTTGATCTTCCTCGCGAGATTGAAGGAGAGAAGTTCCTGGAGGAACAAGCAGCCCTGATGGTACTGCGGCGCTGGCACGAGGTGCCGCGTGTGGGCACGTACCTAGTTCCTGAGCACGTGGAAACCAGATCTTTGTACAACCCTCACAAACCAGGTTTGAATGCAGTTTATATGTTTATATGAACTGTTAAATACCGATGGCCTCCTTAAGAACTGGTGCAACTGAATTTGTGTGGTTTCAAACAGGCATAGAACAAGGCCGCCTTGAGATGTGGGTGGATATGTTTCCTATGGACATGCCTCTACCGGGAGCTCCTCTGGATATCTCGCCGCGCAAACCTCAAGCCTATGAACTGCGAGTCATTGTCTGGAACACCGATGACGTCGTTTTGGAAGACGACGAATTCTTCACAGGAGAAAAGATGTCCGATATTTATGTTAAAGGGTAATTTAATTTCTTCACTAATGAGTTTCTTGTGCGTATTTTTCTCGACAATGGAATACTCTTCTACAATTTTCATAACAGATGGCTGAAAGGACCTGATGATTGCCAGTCAACCGATATTCACTACCGTTCACTCACCGGTGAGGGCAACTTCAACTGGCGCTTTGTCTACCCATTCGAGTATCTGGAAGCAGAAGAGAAGATAGTAATATCACGCAAGGAGTCCATGTTCTCCTGGGACGAGACTGAGTGCAAAATTCCCGCGAGGCTCGAGCTGCAGGTTTGGGATGCTGACCACTTCTCCGCTGATGATTTTCTGGGTAAGGATTATATTTCAAATATGAAAGTTCGCGGATTTTTTTTTCGTGCGGTGGGTAGTGTAGGTAGGCTGTGCCGATTCGGGACCACTTTTTCATAGTCCACTAATTACGTGGGCGTGTGGCTTAGATACAATATTATATCCTGACATCATCAGATAGGTTTCGGATGTCAGTACTTCGAAAGTTGGAAACCCCTCCCCCTCCTCCCCCCTCCTCATCTTCCTCTGCTCATTGACATTCAGGTTTTCATGGCGGGTCGCAAATACCATATGTTGAGTAAGGCTTGACCGCGTACTGTTCTCTACTCCGCCGATGCTGCAAGCACGACTTGAGTCAAATATCTACCTAGCTTAGCCCTGACTTCTGACGTCATGGTCTGACCCCTCCCCCTCTCCATCTCCTTGCTGAGTCGGTATAATGCTCGACCTCGCACAGTTTTCCACTCCACCGATGCTGCAAGCACGATTGGAGTCAACTAGTCAGGTGTTTCAGTTGGTATGTATGATGTCAGAGGTAGGTTTTATTTAGAAAAATGTGATCATGTAAGATTTGACTAGTCAAAAAAGTTTATTGTAATTTAGATCTTTAAGGTGGTTCATTAGGTGTTTATTTATTACTTATGGAGTCATGGACGATGAGCAGGAACCCATTGCAAACAAATATTTTTATTTATAGATTATTGATGCAATACTTGTTTCACAATTTCAACGGCTATAGGTCTAATCAGAGAGCCAGATTTAAAGCACAGAAACATTCGATATTATAACCCCATAATCAAGGTTTATTAAGTTGTTTAATCCAGATCCCAATACGTGGCCTTTTTTCATGGAAAATAGGAATGTAGATATATATGTCAAACTAATTCTCTCATAAGCACCTACTCCATTTGTACAATATTGTACAAGCAGTATAAAAACGTCACAGACCAGTTAAATAAGGACAATGCTTTCGGTTGTTTTAGGCTTAAATTATGATGTTCTTACTTAAATTATGCAATCCTTACAAATATCACTTCACTTATGGATAGTCGGAATCCGAAAATGCTTAATTCATAATAAGTGTGTACATAAAGTATTTCGTTTCCACTAATAAGACTATGACATCCAGGTGCCATCACTTTGGATTTGAACCGCTTCCCGCGCGGGGCGAAGTCCTCGCAGCTGTGCACTTTAGACATGCTCCGTAACGACGGTTCCGTGCCCATGGTGAATATCTTCAAGCAGAAGCGCGTCAAGGGCTGGTGGCCTTTCTACACCAAGCGCGATGCGGAGCAGATGGAACTAACCGGGAAAGTTGAAGCTGAGATACACCTATTGACTCGCGAGGAGGCTGACAAGGTTCCGGTGGGATTGGGGCGCAATGAGCCTGATCCTCTAGAGAAGCCTAAGTATGTTTAAATTTAAATCTCTTCATATTTTCAAATACCTTTTTATTAGTAAATTCAGAGGCATAGGTATAAATTTTTTTTTCGATATATTTGCACTGATATGAAGTTTTACATAAAACCCGGCGTGGCGTGCCACTCTGGTGACAGTTCTCAAAGAGAAGAACTCGCACTCCCAAAGAGGCCATTCATTTTAATTTCAAATAAGTATGTAAGTATTCTATTACGAGTTTCTTGCTACCTCAATGTGTATCATAGCTAGCTGGAGACAAATTTGTTAATTAAAAGGAATTTCGGTAGGAGCGTTACGTAATTATGTACATAAATTAAAATGGTGTCTGTCTGTTGGGGATCAATTGACTTATTGCAGCCCACAAATTCGTCTGAATACACGAATACTGCACCCTGTATTTGTAGGAATACGTTTGTGTTCACGTATTCTGAACGCGTGCATGTATAGGACCGGCAAAATGTTGAATCCCAAAAATACATTTAAATAAAATATTTCTCGTTTTCAACCAAGAAGGCGGAATGCCGCACCGTTCCTAACCGAGAAATTACTTGGATCAAGACCGGATGCTTCCTGCGTTTACCTATTCCATGTATAGAATCAGTCAGATTTTCGGAACCTGAGCGTTTTTCGTAACTTAAATTATCTTCTAAATTGTATGTTAAATTGTACCTCAAGAAGTAAGTGCTTGTATTTTTTTCAAGATTTAAAATATTTTTTTAATGATCGCAAAATTCATTAAGGATTTACGTCCTAGGAGTACACGTTCATTCTATGATTCTAGAGCACTCCGTAGCTGTGAGGTGAGCCCGCCCGCTTATTCTGTGCTGCGTAAGCATTCGAGGGTAGATGATCGGGGGAGCGAAAGTAGTGCGGGCGGATATCCTAGTAATAGAGCAGTAATAACAGCAATAGTAACAGTGCCTAGTGGTGTGTTAGTAGAGATGAGAGCGCGCGCCCCCTGTAGGTAACACCCTCCCTCCCTACCTACCTACATCTGTTACTCGTAGACCGCCATTAATTGATTAGGTAGGTTTGTTTAGATACCAGCTTTAATTATACATGAGCGACTCGGAGGCAGGCGAAATTGATCAAAATGTCGGAGTGGGTGAAGCAAGGCGGAATCCTGGGACAGAGGAAATTTTAAACATTCCCGCTCTTACATAAATTACGAAGGTTTCAATCCGCGTTCAGAATTGAGGAAGAATTGAGAATTTATTACCGAAAATCTTGCCAAGTTTTGGAAATTTTCAAGCGTCGAATTAAAGGTTTTAGGCATCCATTTATAATGTCTTTAAAAATGGGATAATGAGATTTCGTTGTGTTTAGCAAATGACAAAATGTATAATGTATGCGGCGGATATAACTAATTCTTGATTCTCTCTGTCTCTCTCTTCAGCAGCAATTTTTCGTCTCACTGCTGAGTACAGACCTCTCTCATTGATACGACACGACCGACCGGGTCGAAGAGGGTTTACAGCATATATCTAAATTCTAAAGTTAGAAATATTGTGCACTCGCAGAGGTCGTACTTACCCAGACCTCCGGCTTGAGAAACGGGATCTGGGCCTCTCGGCTAATCTTACACCTTAAAAATACGGGTTGTCCTTGGCATGAGGGCGATAATTGAAACCAGGGACTCCATACGTGAATATCGAGTTCCCAGGTGATGGAGTATTGCAGAAATCTGTGGGAAGGGAGCCCAAATGGTGCCAAAGGGGCACCTTTTACCCCCTTTACTTGTTGGGGTCTTTTGACTATACCTATCCAGCGCCGCGCCATCCGCCTAATTGGTGATACCAAGTTCACGGAGGGACATGAATCATTGCACCACAGACGAACACAGGTTCCCTTAGTGTGTTTTATAGGTACCTACTACCATTGCCGATGCTCCGATGAACTTGCTTCCCTGATCCCTCCTGTCCCGATTCATATCCGCCACAGATGCCGGACTGCCTCGGAACATCCACATAACTATTTTGACACTCAACTTCTGAGAACGCAGCGCTTTTGGAAATCGTTCCTGTGTCGTACGGCGAAAATATGAACGGTCTTCCTGTGAGTGTGTTCAATACCACCTACAACCTATGGATCTTCAAAAGGCGTGTTTATAAATTGGACAACCACCTTTTCGTCAGCCTTTTAGATAGCATGGCGCCTCTCGGAGCGTGGTTCGTGAGGAGTGGTGTTATTGGCTATCTGATCTTCTTTCGAAATTTTGGGCAGACCCACCCATGCCGGTTGTCTATGAAAAATATGAAAGAATTTTACAATTTATTTAAAAAAAAATTAGACTAGCCAATACGTTTTTCAAATTTTATTCGGCACAAATGTATGGGTAGGTCGAAAAATGTTCTCAACCAAAATGAAAAATTATTCATATTCGTTTTCTACACGACTCATAGAGGTCCCTGGTTTTAGTTATCGCCCGCAACCCCGGGACAGCTGAAAACAGCAAGTTGGTGCTGCTTGACTCGACAAATTTCTTGCTGACCCTACTATTGAAGTTTCCAACGTTAGTAGAACTGAAAAGTACCTACGCAGGTGTTGATTCCACATCTTGGGCGTTCGTATTAGGAATACAATGGACTTTTCTGTGCGACGTAGATATATTTACGAAAATAAAAGAATGTCCTTATATTTTCAGCCGGCCAGACTCGTCCTTCATGTGGTTCCTGAATCCGCTGAAGTCGGTGCGCTACATCGTGTGGCACAACTACAAGTGGGGCATCCTCAAGGGGCTGGTCATCCTGGCTCTAGCTGTTCTACTCCTCCTCTTCTTCTACAACATACCTGGCTACACAGTCAAGCGACTGCTGGGCGCTTGATTTATTTTAATTAAACTATTCACCTTTTATTAAACGATTTTTTTTTTTTTTTTTGGTTTGTAATGAATAGTAAACGTTGAAAGTCATAATGTTACGAAATTTAGTAAAATGTGTTTACTCTTAATTTTAGGTGCTAAGTGCATCATGTCGCAAATGAATTTACAACTACACAAACCAAAGATCTGATTGCCATTATATTCGATTCAAATTAAAAATGTAGTAAAACAATTATTATTATTTAGGTACCAATATCACTTTGCATTCTTGTCACGAAATTTTAAAATACAGCCAGAATAGAAAATGAAGTAAGAATTATTCAAGTTTTATGGATACTATTTATTTAGATTAGAAAGAAACAACAGTTTGTGTAGTTATCATACATATGTACGTATCAGACGATATCATACTATGACGAAGTCTTCTCTAGCTTCAGTTCACGAAAACTTAAAGGTGGCAATTTAAGTTGATACGCATATTTATTACATATCACGCATTGTACCTATATTAAAAGGCAACTCCCGTCGGGGCTATGTTAGAGGTCATATCCGTTTGCGCGGTTAGGCGGCGGAACCGCGGGGTGACGTGAGGGGTGATTTTCCGCGGGCGAATACGGGCGCCTTAGCCGCGTTGCAACAAACTAGGGCAGATATATAAATGTATAGAATTAATTATAGGTGAAACATAGTTAAAAAAAATAAAACTTTTATAAAACTAAAACTAAAGCTACAAAAAGCCAGTCCGGAGACCAAGGGAGTCAGCGATGGGTGTCCCGTTCCAGAGGGCATAGGTGTAAATCAGTCTACTAAGTATTATATCATCAATGCGGGTCGAAGCGCGGGACGTCCCCAGGACACTCTCTGCACCGCTATACTGATGCGTTGAGTGAGAGAGATAGGCTTCAGCCCCTACATCTCCGGATGCATCGATTAAACGCTTTTCACCTCCCTGTGGAGGGCCTTCGCTTCCAAGGCCCAAAGATCAAACGTTTCCACTACAAAAGCCACTATTTTATAGTTTTTGGCGTGCTGGCGGTACCTATCTGTTAGGTCTGGCAAGCTCTGCGGTCTCGGCAGCAGCATCGGCTTTCCTCGCTGTCGCCACAACGTAGGTCTGCGCAAGTGCGTCGTCGCAGGAGGCGTCCCAGACGGACGAGAGCCTGGGTCATCCCGTATGGTCGTCTGCCGTCGTCTATGTAGAGACCGGGTGGCTCTAGAAGCGATACAACGTTGACCGAGTTGAATGCACGCCTCGAATTTAGTTCAAGGATTGGTGATGAGAATATGTACCACCTCTGTTCCTGCACCGGAGACCGTGATGGACTTCAGGCTGCCTCTGTGCTCCACAAAAAATATCATAGATACATACATACATATCTCTCATGCTGAATCCCGACAGTCGGGGTAAGCAGAGCAATCGGTGTTGTGCTCCAAGAACTCCGGGAAATTACAGTACAACAC